>SJYA01001731.1:0-17610 GCA_006410615.1 Neotragus moschatus
AGTGTGATTATAGGGGCATCTGGTAAGTGCATGTTTGGTTTTGTAAGAAACTACCAAATGAACTTCAGAGTGGCTGTACTGTTTACATTCCCACTCTCAAGGCATGAGGGATCATTTCTCTACATTACTGCCAGCACTTGGAACTGTCATTTTCATGATTTTAGTCATTCATATTGTGTGTGTTATGATACCGCATTAAGATCTTAATTTGCCATCTTGCTAATAGCCAATGATGATAGCATCTTTCCAATGTTCCTTTGCCATCTATATCTTTGGTGAAATGTCTTCTGCTGATTTTACAACTGGATCTTCTTTTTTTTTTTTTTTCTGTTGAGTTTTGAGAATTCTTCATATACTCCAGATATAAAGCCTTCATTGGATATGTGATTTGGAGATATTTTTACAGTCTCTAGCTTGTATTTTCATCCTGGTTGCAGCCTTTCATAATGCAAAATATTTTACTTTTGATGAAATTCAATTTACTTATTTTTCATTTTATTAATAGTGCATTAGATATCACATGTAAGAACTCTTTCTCTAGCCCTACATCTCAAAGATTTCCTCTCATTTTTTTCTTAACAGTTTTATACTTCTGCCTCTTAGATTATAAGTTCGTGACCCATTTGGAATTTATTTTTGCATATGGCAAGAAGTTTAGGTTTTGGCCTATGCATGTCATTTGTTGAAAAGGCTACCTTTCCTTCACTGAATTGCAAAAGCTTCTGTCAAAAACCAATTGTTTGTCTTTGTGTTTTTCTCTTTCCTGATTCTCTATTCTGTTTCACTGATTTGTGTGTGATTCTACTGTCAATTCCGCACTGCCGTGAGTACTGAGAGTATAGAAAGTCTTCATGTCATATAATGGTAGCTCCCTTCATTTTACCCTTTCCATTTTGTTTTAGTCATCTTAGTTCCTCTCCCTTTCTGCATGAATTTTAGATACTGTTTCCCCACTTCTAGAGAAAATCTTGTTGGGATTTTCACAGGCATTTTATTAAATGTATCAGTTTGTGGAATACTGACATCTTTATTATATTGAACCATCTAACCTGTAAACACAGTATGTTTCCCCATTTACCTACACCTTTATTTCTTCCATTGGTGTGTTGCAATTTTCGGCACACAGATCCTGTACATGTTTCATTAGATTTATAACTAGGAATTTCACTTTATTTCAGAGTGACTGTATATGATGTTATTTTTTAATTTTAATTTCTATGCATCACTTGATAGTATAAAGGAATAAAATCAATTTTGTGTGTTAATCTTGTACAGCTTGTGACCCTGATGAACTCACTTATTAGTTGTACGATTTTCCTGTAGACTNATTTTCGGCACACAGATCCTGTACATGTTTCATTAGATTTATAACTAGGAATTTCACTTTATTTCAGAGTGACTGTATATGATGTTATTTTTTAATTTTAATTTCTATGCATCACTTGATAGTATAAAGGAATAAAATCAATTTTGTGTGTTAATCTTGTACAGCTTGTGACCCTGATGAACTCACTTATTAGTTGTACGATTTTCCTGTAGACTCCTCAGAATTGACTCCATAGACAAGCAGGTCATCTGTAAATAGGATAAGCTTTATTTCTTCCTTTCTGATATGCATGCTTTTTATTTCCTTGTGTTGCCACCTTATTCTGTGGCAAGATTTCCAGTGCTGTGTCNGAGGAAGGCTTTCTTATCTCTTCTTGCTATTCTTTGGAACTCTGCATTTAGATGCTTATATCTTTCTTTCCTTTTCTTTTTGTTTTTCACTTTTCTTCTTTTCACAGCTATTTGTAGGTGCTCAACTGGTATTTATTCAATAAATAAATGAAAGAAAATTTATTTTTAATATAATTTCACATATGTGCTATATGTGTGTATGTGTTTTCTAATTTATTTGCTACTTACAATAATTCAAGTATCATTTATGTCCATTTAGTTAGACTCATCCATGTCTTTATAATGATGACCAACAAAAACGCTATGTGACATATGAAAGAAGTTAATTAGTTTATCCTTAGTCAACAAGAGTNTAATTTCACATATGTGCTATATGTGTGTATGTGTTTTCTAATTTATTTGCTACTTACAATAATTCAAGTATCATTTATGTCCATTTAGTTAGACTCATCCATGTCTTTATAATGATGACCAACAAAAACGCTATGTGACATATGAAAGAAGTTAATTAGTTTATCCTTAGTCAACAAGAGTGACATTAACTATCAGCAAGGCAATGTTCTAACTACTAGCGATATAACATCAAAGAAGAAGAAAAAAAATAACCCATTTTTTTGAAAGCTATGTTTTAGTTGGTTAGAGTTAATAATAGATATCAATGTACAAACGAATAGCCTCTGATCAGTCAAATACACATAACCAAAATAGGCAATGAGCTAGAAAATGGTTGAAAGAGTAGACTCATGAAGAAAGAAGTATCAGTTTAAAGGCAATAATTGCTGAAATGTTTGATTATGTTTCTTTTTCTAATATATGATCATCCTAGTAAATGGCTGAATGTTCCTTTGGAGAAGCCTAGGATGAAATTTTGCAGAATATATTTTTACAGTGCATCAGGGTTCTTCTTCAAGGGTCCCCATTCTTTTTCAAATGAGGGATTTGGGGTTTTAAACTGGCTCAACGCTGGGAATTACTTTAGGGGCTCTGTCTTTCTATTGTTGTGGTTTAAGTCACACCTCCAACTAATAGAACCTAAATCTGAAAAGTTCAAGAATATACTATTTTATGTCTTCTTGAATAGATATTAGACTGAATACATTTATTCAATAGAAAATGTTTAAAATTGTGTATATATATATATAGGCAAGGAAAATGGGATAAACTGTTTACTCTTTTATATAGAGTGTTTAATAGGTAATATCATTACCTGTTACTATACTTTTTATGTATAATTTCTGAATGTGCAATGATACTATTTCAATTCAGGTGTTATCCTCAAAGAATGACTTGTTTTTTTAAGAGTTTGTATCTATAGCAGGATATTTATTTCTATCATCAACCAAGCCTTTGAAAAGTATATGAGGAGAAAGTAACCTGGCAGAAGACATGAAAAATGATAATAGAAGGTCTATCATGTGATGTAAAAAGAATTAAATTTTGAATGAAAAGTATATACTGTAGGAGTGTACACAGAGTTCATTCATAGGCATGGAAGAATGAGGGATGGCACTTATGACTGCTTTCATCTATTCTGGTCTTTTAACTGTCAGCTCATGGCTGACAGGTTGAATAATTGGAGAATGTGTCTGATGGCTTTAAAATACGATGTTTTGTTTTATGTGATTTGGAGCCTGTTTTTCACCTGGATTTTGAAGAGATTCAAGAAGGAAAATAATAGGCTTCTATTCTTAGTTTCCCTAAATTGTAAAGGTAAATTCATTTTCCTTATAACAAATTGTCAAAGAAATAAAATGCCTCATCTTTACATGGCATAAAGTTTGAAAACTGCATCTGAACTGATAAAAATAATATACTGGTGAGTGGTATTTAAATATTTTATGGTAACATATGTGCTTTTTTTTTTTTACAAATATTCTTGCATAGGACATACTAATTTTTTAAGATAATTACTTATTACTGATGAACAATATGATTATTCTTTGAGAAAATTTATGTATAATTTAATGCTACTTATGGTCCCACAGCTGCTGCTACTGCAATACTATATATTTTTTTGTTGCTCTTTTAGTATTTCTTTGTCATACCCATAGATTAAGACATCTATTTTCTCTATTCTTTCTTTCTTTCTNATAGGACATACTAATTTTTTAAGATAATTACTTATTACTGATGAACAATATGATTATTCTTTGAGAAAATGTATGTATAATTTAATGCTACTTATGGTCCCACAGCTGCTGCTACTGCAATACTATATATTTTTTGGTTGCTCTTTTAGTATTTCTTTGTCATACCCATAGATTAAGACATCTATTTTCTCAATTCTTTCTTTCTTTTTTTTTTAAGAGTACTCCACATTATGGAAAGCGATTGAGTGTGAAGATAAATTACTCAAGCCTTGCTTTTCATTAGAAAGCATAGATTACAGAGTTATTTCCTCATTCCAAAAATTTTTAGCTAAATGACAGTTATGATTTTACTGTTTTAGAGAATTCTCTTAAATTGTGTTATATATTATTCTGTACCTATGTTATGCATTCTCCCATATTCAGAAGAAAGATAATGATAAAAGACAGGAGAATGAAAAATAGGGTGGGAGGAAAAATGAAAAAAGAATATTAACAATGCAAGCTGTCAAATCTGAAATATATTTTATTGGAGGTCAAATAATAGCTGGCATTCAGCGAATTAATAGTTTAAATCAATAATTAAAATCAGAGGTTATATTGTCTCATGCTTTTTATATATTGAATCTTTCATTCTACTATTTTTAGGTAGAATGGGGGCAGGATGGGGACAATTATTTAAAAAGTAGAAATATTTTGAAGGAAAACAAGAGATGTACATGCTGGGTTTAGAAAAGGCAAAGAAATCAGAGATCAAATTGCCAATGCTGATTGGATCATAGCAAAAGGATAGATATTCCAGAAAAAAACTTGCTTCTGCTTCACAACTAAGCTAAATCCTTTGATGCTGTGGATCACAACAAACTGTAGAAAAATTTTAAAGAGATGGAAATACCAGAACACCTTACCTATCTCCTGAGAAATCTGTATGCAGGTCAAGAAGCAACAGTTAGAAACAGACATGGAACGATGGACTGATTCAAAACTGGGAAAGCCATAAAACAAGGCTGTAGATTGTCACGTTATGTATTTAACATATACAGAATACATCATGCCAAATGCCAGGTTGGATGAATCACAAGCTGGGATCAAGATCGCTGGGAGAAATATCAACCACAGATATGTAGATGATATCACTCTAATGGCAGAAAGTAAAGAGGAATTAAAGAGCCTCTCAGTGAAGGTGAAAGACGAGAGTGGAAAAGCTGGCTTAAAACTCAACATTCTAAATACTAAGATCATGCCATCTGGTTTCATCTCTTCTTGGCAAATAAATAAGGAAAAATTGGAAACAGTGATAGACTTTATTTTCTTGGCTCCAGAATCACTGAGGATGGTGACCACAGTCAAGAAAATTAAAAAACACTTGCCCCTTGGAAGAAAATTTATGACAAACCTAGACAGCATATTAAAAAGCAGAGACATTGCTTTGTTGACAAAGGTCTATATAGTCAAAGGTATGGTTTTTCCAGTAGTCATGTATGGATGTTTGACCATAAAGAAAGCTGAGCACCAAAGAACTGATACTTTTGAACTGTGACAAAGACTCTTGAGAGTCGCTTGTGCTGCAAGGAGATCAAACCAGTCAATCCTAAAGGAAATCAGTCCTGAATATTCATTGGAAGGACTGATGATGAAGCTGAAGCTCCAGTACCTTGGCCACTTGAGTGGAAGGGCTGACTCATTGGAAAAGACCCTGATGCTGGGAAAGATTAAGGGTAGGAGGAGAAGGGGGTAGCAGAGGATGAGATGATTGGATGGCATCACCTACTCAATGGACATGAGTTTGAGCAAATTCTGAGAGATAGTGAAGGGCAGGAAAGCCTGGCCTGCTGCAGTCCATAGGATGGCAAAGAGTTGGACATGACTTAGGGACTGAACTATTACAAAATATGTGGATTAATTATATTATTGTCTGTGAGTGAAAGTTGTTCAGTCATGTCTATCTCTTTGTGACACTATGGACTGTAGCCCACCAGACTCCTCTGTCCATGGTATTCTCCAGACATGAATACTGGAGTGAGTAGCCGTTCCCTCTCTAGGGAAATCTCTGGATCCAAGGACTGAACCCAGATCTCCTGCATTACAGGCAGATTCTCTACCATCTGAGACATCAGGAAAGCTCTATGTTATCATGAATCCTACTAAACCTCTTGGAGTACTATATTTTTAGAAAAATGTATCAAATTGCATTATTCATTTTCACTGCATGTATGTTAGTTTTCCCTTTTTTTTTTTTTTTAAGGGAATACTATTCAACGTGTTTTGGATCCTGTTCTATGATTCTGATGTGTATTTTCTCATGTCACTACTAGATCATCCTCAACAGATGAATTATATGACCACTGTTTTAATAAAAATGAAATTGATTCTATCCTTTATTACTGGAAATGGAGCTCAAACTCAGGTCTCTGGAATTCTAAACTTTAACTTTTCAAAATGCATACTAATACTTCATCAGGATTTTAACACATTAAATACAAGTCCTTGTATTTAAAACTATTCAATATTATTTTTCTAAATTGCATATTACAAAAACTTCAAACTAACATCTCAAAAGAAATAATGAAATAAAACATTTATTTTCAGTAATTTAGCAAGTCATTTCCAGATTTTTTTAATTTTCATCTTTGACTATATTCATTTAATCTTTACATTGTGATATAATTATTTAGATATAATTTTACAATTTACATTTGAATATTTTTCCAATATCATGCTTATACAAGAATGACTATAGACATATGCTTTAACTTTAATTTTATATTTTCTTAAAATGCTATTACTAATTTCTAATTTATGAATACTACATTATTTCTTACCAAAAAAGCATTTATTAGTTTCATATAATTGATTTCAATCTAATAAAGGATTCTATCTGAATTATCATTATATTATGTTTTAGGTAAATATAAAAGCTATGGCAAAAAAAGAATAAATGAGACAATAATTAGCATTTAGTTTTAAAGATATTTTCTTTTTCCTTGAGAATTAGAATTATCTTAAAATTGTTGAAAAGGACTCCCTCGTTTCTTAAACCCAAGCTTTCCTGTGTAAAAGTGAATTGAATTAAAAAGGCTATTAACGCATTTGTCACAAAGATGTGAACAGCTAAGAGATTTTTAAACTATATAACAATAGCTAATACAATATTTGTTAATCACATTTATATATTCATTCTTTAACCTACTTGCTGGGTGCTGTTAAAGCATTTCACAAATCACAATAAGTTTTCTTTTATTCAAATTCTTGATTCTTTCAGCAAATAATAATAATAAAAAAATTCTAATGCTGATACTGAAAACAATCCCTATTGAAATTTAACCACTTGGGATTTCAATGTAATAATAGAAAATTTTAATATCTATATTTCCCACTAAAGAAAAATGAAACTGTCTGCTACTGTAATAAGTATGTACAGTGTCACACATTGTCACTAATTGCTTTAAACCCTATAAATTAAATTTTTCACAGGGGAAGAAATTTGGTGAGAAAAAAATAATAAAGTTTTGTATTTCCATGCCAAATGTTTCTGCGTAATATTGATAAGATATTACTATCTGTCTACATTTTAAGCAAAGAATTTGTTGTTAATTAAGTTGATGCTCCATTCATGTAACTATGAAGACTGATCCTGTGGTCTTTTTATATTGACTTGTTATCTAATTTATCATTATTCCCTATTTCATAGCAAATTAAACCATGAAAATGGTTGTTAAATCCTTTCTTGTTGACTAAATTATCTTTGTCTATGTAAGTCTTTAGCCGGCTATATTTACTATCGCTAGTGATTAATAAATATTTTGTCAGGAAAAGTTATGTATGATATATTACATTTATGTGACCCATTTCTGTGTATGTAATCAAGGATAATTCACATTATAGCTGCACTATCCTAGTGAAATGCTGCCTCATTTATTACATTTCTTTGAATGGGTTTATATTAAGACGAACACATTAAGTGGAAATTACTATTACTTGTTATTGTCATATCATTCTGTTTTCTCATGATTTGGTTGGGAGGCCTTGATAAGTTAGAGCACNATTCACATTACAGCTGCACTATCCTAGTGAAATGCTGCCTCATTTATTACATTTCTTTGAATGAGTTTATATTAAGATGAACACATTAAGTGGAAATTACTATTACTTGTTATTGTCATATCATTCTGTTTTCTCATGATTTGGTTGGGAGGCCTTGATAAGTTAGAGCACTAAAATGCAGTACACAGTTTCTCTATTAAAAAAAGAAATTTGTACTTCATACGATCTCCCATATTTTATATTTATTGTTATAATAATTTTCTTGGTTCCTGTTTGTGTGTGTGAGTAGCTGTTAGTATTCCCTGTATTTGTCCTTTGCATTAATGAACTAGTCTTTTATTGCACTTGCAAATTACAAAGGAAATAGTTTTTTTTTTCATTTACATATAGCTACTATGTTGAGAAACATTTAGGAAAATATAATGTAACATTAAAAGTAGTAGACGTTAGTTATAAATCCAGTCATTAGTAAGCACAACACTATTCTTGAAGTAATGGCTAGTTAACTTATTTCAACAAAGGTTCTGTTATAATCTCTTTTAATATTGTTTTGTAAATTAAATTTTTGTTTACATAAATGTAGAGTCCAGGTGACTTAGTGGTAAAATCCACCTGCAAGTGCAGGAGACACTGGAGACATGGGTTCAATCCCTGGCTAGAGAAGATTCCTTTGAGGATAAAATGGCAATCCACTTCAGTATTCTTGCTGGGAAAGCACCATGGACAGAAGGGCCAGAAGGCTACAGTCCATGGGGTCACAAAGAGTCAGACATGACTGAGCAGCTGAACACACACACACACACAAGGGTGCATTTAATTAAGTGCTATTTTGTAAAGAGCATGCGAAAGGGAAAAAAATATTTCCTACAATTCTGATTAAGATGGAGGACACTTTTCTTAATATAACATGTAAAATTATAAAGGTATTGTGTAACAACTTCTTTGCTTATAATATATCTATATGGTTTTCCCCATTTTAGATACTGATGGAAAAATAGGCTGGCCAAGGAACTGTTGACTACAATCTTGATTTTTACTTTGATAAAGAATATTTTTATTCTATATGTAAAACTGCCTTCCATAGCCCATTTTTGAGGTATAAAAGGTACTTCACAAAGTTTTTATCTTTATTGAATAACACAATATGCTATTTTGGGGGATGGATAGGAAAGGCATAGAAAATGTGAAATGCAACTCAAATTGAAAATAGCTAACGTGTGACTGTTCAACATATCCTTAATTCTGTGTATACTGATTAGCCACAGGATATGACATACAAATGAAAACAACAAAAATTTCTTAGTTAATATTCACATTTAATATTGAAGTATAAAATTAGTAAGGCAATTTATTGGCTCTTGATAACAATAAAACTATGCCAAAGTTGAATGGTACCAGTTCAGCAAATTTTCTAATATCAAAGAAAAAAAAAAAAAGAGGAAATACTGGAAGAAAGAAAAGAAGGAAGAAATGAAACAAAGACTATTAAGGCAGATTGCATGTGTGCTCAGTTGCTTCACTTATGTTTGACTCTTTTCCACCACATGGACCATAGCTCACCAGGCTCCTCTGTCCATGGAATTTCCCTGGCAAGAATATTGGAGTGTGTTACCATGACCTCCAGGGGATCTTCCCAATGCAATGATCGAATATACATCGCCTGTGTCTCCTGCACTGTAGGCAGATTATTTGCTGCTGAGCCACTGGAGAACTCCCTAAAGCAGACTAAAACAATTTATATATGACATTGCTTTGCTAAGTCACTTCAGTCATGTCCAACTTTGTGCAATCCCATGGACAGCAGCCCACCTGGCTCCTCTGTCCACGGGATTTTCCAGGCAAGAATACTGAAGTGGGTTGCCATTGTTTTCCTTCTTGGCATGTGAACATTTATATCACTAATTGTATTAGATTTTACTTTTGTTCAGAATATTCAGAAACCTGCTTTCTATGAATAGTCAATGTGATATGAAGACATTTCCTTCACTGTTGAGAGAAGTTTTGCCATATAACACATTTAGGCTAATAAAATATAAAAGTGACATGCCAATTGGGAGCAGAACATTTTACAAATAGTATAGCCTCACTATCTCTTTCCTTTCTTGCTTCAAGATCAGCTCTGTTCAGTCACTCAGATGTGTTCAACTTGTTGCAACCCCATGGAATGAAACATGCCAGGCTTGCCTGTCCTTCACTATCTCCCAGAGTTTGCTTAAATTCATGACCATTGAGTCAGTGATGCTATCCAACCATCTTGTTCTCTGTCATCACCTTCTCTTGCCTTCAATCTTCCCAGCATCAGAGTTTTTTCCAATAAGATGGCTCTTTTCAGCCAAAATACTGGAGCTTCAGCATCAGTCCTTCCAATGATTGTTTAGGGTTGATTTCCTTTAGGATTGACTGGTTTGATCTCCTTGAAGTCCAAAGGACTCTCAAGAGTCTTCACCCACATCAATTAAACAGCAGTTCGAAAGCATAAAATCTTTGGTGCTCAGCTAGCCTTATAGTCCAACTCTCAAATCCATACATGATTACTGGAAAAAACATCTTTGACTAGACAGGCCTTTGTCAGCAAAGTAATGTCTGCTTTTCAATATGCTGTCTATGTTTGTCATAACCTTTCTTCCAAGAAGCAAGCTTCTTTTAATTTCATGGCTGCAGTCACCATCTGCAGTGATTTTGGAGCCCAGGAAAATAAAATCTGCCACTGCTTCCACTTGTTTCCCCATCTATTTGCCATGAAGTGATGAGACTGAATGCCATGATCTTAGTTTTTTGAATGTTGAGTTTTAAGCCAACTTTTTCACTCTCCTCTTTCACCTTCATCAAGAAGCACTTTAGTTCCTCTTTACTTTCTGCCATTAGGATGGTGCCATCTGCATATCTGAGGTTATTGATATCTCTGCAGCAATCTTGATTCCAGCTTGTGATTCATCCAGCCCAGCATCTCACATGATGTACTCTGCATATAAGTTAAATAAGCAGGGTGACAATATGAAGCCTTGACATACACCTTTCCTAATTTTGAACAGTCCATTGTTCCATATCTGGTTATAACTGTTGCTTCTTGATCTGCATACAGGTTTCTCAAGAGGCAAGTAAGGTGGTCTAGTATTCCCATCTCTTTCAGAATTTTCCACAGTTTTTTGTGATCCACACAGACAAAGGCTTTAGTGTAGTCAATGAAACAGAAGTAGATGTTTATCTGCTTAAGGATAAACCATGTCATAGAGAGGGACTATTCTTTAATCTGAGCTCTAATAATGGAATTTAGGATTAGATGCACATCTAACTCACCTATAACTTTAGCAAGATACAGCCAATTGTTGTTATAAAGCTCTTAGAATTATTTCATGTTCAGTCTAAATGAGTATATATGTAGATTATTTTGATTGATACACATACTACACTAGAATGGCAATGTAGATCAGAAGTTTCTATGAACTTCATATTGGGTCTTCAAAACAACATATTTTAAACTTGTAGTTTCAGCTTTAATGTGTAGAGTTTGGAAATTCTCATGCTACATTTTAGCAAAAAAAAGATGAACAAATTACAAACATTAAATATGTTTGGCCTTAGCAATGAATTAAAATTTCAGGACAAACCGCCACCCCCAAATCTGGAGAGACAAACACATACAGAGAATCATAGCTAAGATATGCTTACCAGGTGAAGTAGCCACTGGAGGTTGAATAAGCGCAAACATCTAATTGGTAATTCTGACAAAATTTGGAGGCTGATTTACATTAGTGTGAGAATGCAAAATTCCTGGGTGTGGGCACAGACANCTTTGTCTAAAAACTATAAAATTATCTGCTTTTGCCAGATCTTAGGTCTCGTTTCTATGGGACCTGAGTGTGTATGAATTAAAATTTGTTTCTCTTTCTCCTGTTAATCTTTTATGTTAATTTCAATATTAATCTAGCCACAAAAACTTAAAAAGGATAGAGGAAAAAATTCCCCCCTGCTCAACAACCTAAACTATATATAGCTCTGAAATAACAAAAAATGCATATAGCATAATCTCAAAATGCTTAAATTTGGGGGCAACACCCTTAATAACCCCACAAGGCCATACTTTGCAATTGGAATTAAGTGGTTTTACTGACAGAGTGCAGACAACAGTGCTGTTATCATGCATGCTGCTAAATATTTTTAATGTAGCTTTATATCAAACAACATAGCAGATTAAATAAAATAGGACATTTTAACTCTATTTGAGAGACAACAAAATTACTGAAAGAAAAAAGGTATGCAGTAATGTCACTCTTCATATTCAAGGAGGGAACAACCACAATAATAGCCACTATAAAAATAATTTTACACTTTAGAAAAGTAAACCTAAACATAAAAAGCATGCACAAACATGACAAATATGAAGGCCATGAAACCAGTAATTTTGTATGGAGCCCAGAAGAAAAGTAACAGAAGCAAGAGTCAAAAATGTAATTAAAAAAAAAAAAAGTGTAAGTTGTATTACTCACTACATTGAAAAAACTAATTGATGTTTCAAAGAAAAAACCAACAACTAAATTAAGTTTTAGTTTATAATATTGAGTTTATAATAATTTACTTACACAAGCATTTAAGTCTGAAAAATAAGATTTCTATTAAAGAAGAACTTAAAACTACCCAAATAAAGTGCAGTTTCACAAAATATCTCTATGCAATATCTGACAGGCTTATGAAAAAGGTTTTACTTACAAACAATGCTGGTTACCATATTTATCATTGAATTAGAAAAATTAATCTATTTACTAGTCATCTTTGCAAAACCATACAAACACATATGACTGAGGCTGTGTGCAAAATGTAATTATTAAACCAAAGGGGGGAAAAAAAATCTATGGCGGGCCTCTACATATTTTGCCAATCGAATCTTAATAATGTTGCTGGTTCATATGACTAAATCAGATAATTGAGGGTGGTAAGCAGAGTGAAGCTGTTGTCAAACTGGCTAACATCACACACCTAGAGTACCTGGTCAGTAAAATGAGTTTCTCATTCAACATGAAGTTTGAGAGTTCTCTAGTTAGAAGTAATTTTTTTCAAGAAGGCTTTTGTCACAGAAGATGCAGCAGCCTATCAGCAAGGGAAAGATTAAGTCCAGTGTGAAAACATATTTATATCCATAATATAGAGAAAGTTGTATGAAATCTATTTGCCAGAATTTATTATTATTGTTTTCCTTTTGTCCACTGAGCTTCCCTAGTGGCTCAGATGATAAAGAATCTGCCTGGGAGTGCAGTCCTAAGATGGTGGAGGAATAGGATGGAGAGACCACTTTCTCCCCGACAAATTCATTGAAAGATCATTTGAACATTAAGCAAATCCCACAAAACAACTTCTGAAAGCTGGCAGAGGACACCAGGCACCCAGAAAGACAGCCCATTGTCTTTGAAATGAAGTAGGACAAAATATAAAAGATAGAAAGACTAAAGAGTTAGAGATGGAGACCCATTCCTGGGAGGGAATCGTGAAAGAGCAGAAGTTTTCAAACACCAGGAAACCCTCTCACCCAGAAGGTCTGTGAGGAGTTTTGGAGTCTCAGAAGGCAAAATAACCAGGAGGAAGAAATCAATAAAACCCACAGATTACATGTCTAACCTCAACTCCCAATGGAGAAGTAGCTCAGATGCTCATGTCTACCACTAGTAAGTGGCGGCTAAACAGGAAGGCAGGGGCTGAACAGGGAGGTGCAGGCTTCATTGCTTAGGGTAAAGACTAGGCCTGAATGTCTTGAGGACAATCTGAGGGAGTTAATGTGAGATAGCAACCCAACTGTGGGATAGCCAGAGAGAAAAAAGAAAGAAAGAAAGAAAAAGAGAGAAAGAAAGAACTTTCCCATGTAAAGCTCTAACCTAAGGCATGGCCAGGCTTAGCTCAGAAAACAAAGGACTGAGCGAATACTAGAGGAGAGCTAGCCAGCTGCAGATCAGCCCATCACCCCTTGGAGGCAGAGAGGCAGGTAGGCAATAGCCAGAGCCAGAGGGAGAGAGGCTATATAGGCTTAGAGATGGCATCCTCCACCAAACTGTGAACAGGCCCCCAGTTGCTAACAAAGTCTTCCTGGGATCCTAGACGGTTGATATCTGCCAGGAGGGTCGTAGCCAGAGAACAGATCCCCAGAGGAGACACATGGCACATCTGAGATGACACTCCCAATTCGCATTCAAGAATCTAAGCCGCTGGGACCAGGGAGGTGATAAGACACATTGCCTCACCTGGGAAGAGTGCACTCGCCAAGCACCTGGTCGCCTGAGCTGCCCAAATCTGGGATGGTGCAAAAGGCAGGCCCAATTGAGTCTGTACCTTTGTGGAGTACCTGAGAATCTAAGAGGCTTAGACCTGGGAAGTGCACGCAACCCAGGGCCTGCTTTAGATACTCCCTGCAGAGCAACCTGGAACCTGAGCAGTGTAGACCAGGAAAGCACAGATGCCATGAGCGGGGGCAAACCCAATGTGTCCCAGACACTGTGAGCACTCCTCACACACATCGGTGATATTTGTTTACACTGCCCCTCCCTCCCCACAGCACAACTGAACCTGTTAAGTCGCTTCAGTTGTGTCCGACTCTGTGCAACCCCATAGAAGGCAGCCCACCAGGCTCCCCCGTCCCTCAGAATCTCCAGGCAAGAACACTGGAGTGGGTTGCCATTTCCTTCTCCAATGCATGAAAGTGAAAAGTGAAAGTGAAGTCGCTCAGTCGTGTCTGGCTCTTAGCGACCCCATGGACTGCAGCCTACCAGGCTCCTCCGTCCATGGGATTTTCCAGGCAAGAGTACTAGAGTGGGTCGCCAGTGCAACTGAACAAGTGAGCCTAAATAAGTGACCACCTCTGCCCCCTTGTGTCAGAGTGGAAATTAGACACTGAAAAGACTTGCAAACAGAAGAAGCCAAAATAAACAGAGGGAACCGCTTTGGAAGTGAGAGGTGCAACAAATTAAAACCCTGTAGTTAGCACCAACTACATTGAACCTTGAGAAGAAGTATAAGCTGGAACAAGGAACTATCTGAAACTGAACTGACCCCACACTGCCTGCAACACCTCCAGAGAAATACCTAGCTATATTTCACTATTGTTACTTTTTAAATTAAATACTTTAAGTACTTTATTACTCCTTTAATTTTAATTTTAACCTACTATTACCTTGCCAAAAAGAGACCCTATTTTTAAAGCAAATTTCATATATATTTTTTATAATTTTTGTGATTTTTTTTTAATATTGTATTTTTGAGAGTTTAACCTCTACTCCTCTACTCTAGATTTTTAATCTTTGCTTTTTGGTTCAGTTCAGTTCAGTCGCTCAGTCATGTCTGACTCTTTGCGACCCCATGAATTGCAGCACGCCAGGCCTCCCTGTCCATCACCAACTCCGTGATTTCACTCATACTCACGCTCATCGAGTCACTGATGCCATCCAGCCATCTCATCCTCTGTCGTCCCCTTCTCCTCCTGCCCTCAATACCTCCCAGCATCAGAGTCTTTTCCAATGAGTCAACTCTTCGCATGAGGTGGCCAAAGTACTGGAGTTTCAGCTTTAACATCATTCCTTCCAAAGAAATCCCAGGACTGATCTTCAGAATGGACTGGTTGGGTCTCCTTGCAGTCCAAGGGACTCTCAAGAGTCTTCTCCAACACCACAGTTCAAAAGCATCAATTTTATTTGCTATCAATTTTGTACATTTAAGAATCCAATCTTCAGCACCCATATTTTACTTAGGAGTGTGATTCCTGGCTTGATTGCCCTCTCCTCCTTTTGACTCTCCTTTTTATCCCCCAGGTCACCTCTATCTCCTCCCTCCCCCTTCTCTTTGCACCTGACTCTATGAATCCATTTGGATACTCCAGCCTGTGGAGAACACTTGCTGCTGCTGCTGCTGCTGCTGCTAAGTTGCTACCGTTATGTCCAAGTCTATGCAACCCTCTAGACAGAAGCCCACCAGGCTCCCCCGTCCCCAGGATTCTCCAGGCAAGAACACTGGATTGGGTTGCCATTTTCTTCTCCAATGCATGAAAGTGAAAAGTGAAAGGGAAGTCGCTCAGTCATGTCCAATTATTGGTGACCCCATGGACTGCGATTTTCCAGGCCAGAGTACTGGAGTGGGATACCATGGGAATTTATTACTGGCTAGATATGTCTCTCTCCTTTTGATTCCCCCTCTTCTCCTCCTGGTCACTTTTATCTCCCTCCTCCCTCTTCTCTTCTCTATGTAACTCTGCGAACCTCTATGGGTATCCCTCACTGTGGAGAATCTTTTCTCCATTAACCTGGATGTTTTATCATTGATGTGGTACAGAGGAAGAAGTCTTGGGGCTACTGTAAGAATAAGACTGAAAACCAGAGGCTGGAGGCTTAAATCCAAACTTTGAGAACACCAGAAAACTTTTGACTCCAGGGAACATTAATTGACAAGCACTCATCCAAAAGCTTCCATACCTACACTGAAACCAAGCTCCACTCAATACCCAACAAGTTCCAGAGTAAGACATACCACACTAATTCTCCATCAACACAGGAACGTAGCCCTGAACATTAATACATAGGCTGCCCAAAGTCACACCAAATGCATATACACCTCAAAGCTCACTACTGGACACTTCATTGTACTCCAGAGAGAAGAGATCCAGCTCCACTCACCAGAATACCAAAGCAAGCTTCCCTAATCAGGAAACCTTGACAAACCACTCATTCAGTCCCACCCACAGGGAGCAACCTCCACAATAAATAGGAACCACAAGTTTCCAGCATACAGGAAGGCCACCCCAAACACAGCAATCTAAACAAGATGAAAGGCAGAGAAATATTCAGTACTTAAAGGAACATGATAAGTTCCCACCAAACCAAACAAAAGAAGAAGAGATAAGGAGTCTACCTGAAAAAAAAAAAAAAATTCAGAATAATGATAGTAAAAATGAACCAAAATCTTGAAAACAAAATGGTGTTACAGATAAATAGTCTGGAGACAAGGACTGAGAAGATGAAAGGAATGTTTAACAAGGATTGAGAAAAAATTTTAAAAAGTCATGATGTATGGAAAAACCAACATAATATTGTAAAGTAACTAAAATAAATTCATTTATTAATTAAAATAAATAAATTTATATTTTTTAAAAAATTCAAAAAGAAAAAATAAAAATTTTTTAAAAAGTCAATAAATAATGAGCAATGAAATAACTGAGAACAAAAGAACTCTGGAGGGAACCAACAGTAGAATAACCGAGGCAGAAGATAGGATAAGTGAGGTGGAAGATAGAATGGTGGAAATAAATGAAGCAGAGAGGGAAAGAAAAAAAAATAATTAAAAGAAATGAGAACAACCTCAGAGATCATGAAAAGGGACAAAAAAGGAAACTACATAATGATCAAAGGGTTAATCCAAGAAGATATAACAATTATAAATATATGTACACCCAACATAGAAGCAGTGTAAAATGTAAGACAAATGGTAACAGGTGTGAAAAGGGAAATCAACAGTAAAACAGTAATAGTAGGAGACTTTAATATCCCACTCACACCTATGGATAGATCAACTAAACTGAAAATTAGCAAGGAAAAACAAACTTTAAATGATACAATGGACCAGTTAGACCTAATTGATGTCTATAGGACATTTCACCCCAAAACAATGAATTTCACCATTTTCTCAAGTGCACACGGAACCTTCTCCAGGATAGATCACAACCTGGGCCATAAATCTACCCTTGGTAACTTCAAAAAAATTGAAATTATTCCAAGCATCTTTTCTGATTACAATGTGGTAAGATTAGATATCAACTACAGGGAAAAAAAAAAAA
>SJYA01001731.1:21574-79554 GCA_006410615.1 Neotragus moschatus
TTTTTAGTATAAGAGACTTTCCAAACTGCCCCAGGGTTATCTCTGACTCATGGAAACGTGGCCTGTTTATCTCTGATTACATTTCTCAGCCCCATACAACCTGCAGGTGGCAAAACGAGGGGGCAACCAAATTTACCCTCTCGGCTGTAACTGGGAAAGGACTATGCATAGGCACCCCATCCCGAGCTCACGCACATCTCTGTAACCTATGAAACTTCCTCGGGACTTTTCCAGAAGAGCTGTTGTTCCAAGAAACTGCCCACCACAGGGGCGCCACCTGGTCAACAGTTGTAACCTGTTATCAATGAGCCAATCCTTGAAAAGGTCAACACCTATAACCAATCAAACTGTTTCCGCTTGCTTGTGCTTAAAAGCTACCATGTAACAACACTCAGGGTTCTCGTTCCTTGCTTAAGGAGACGGAAACCCAGCGTGCCGGTACAATAAAATCCTCTTGCTGTTTGCATCGAAACCTGGTCTCGGTGGTCTTTGGGGCAACGGATTCACGGCGAGGAACCGTTGTGTTCAACAATACTACCAAAAGGGATCTATAGATTCAATACAATCCCTATCAAGCTACCAATGGTTATTTTTCATAGAACCAAAACATATAATTTCACAATTTGTATGGAAATACAAAAAAACTTGAATGATCAAAGCAATTTTGAGAAAGAAGAATGGAATTGGAAGAATCAACCTGTCTGACTTCAGACTATACTCCAAAGCTACAGTCATCAAGACAATATGGTACTGGCACAAAGACAGAAATATAGATCAATGGAACAAAATAGAAAGCCCAGAGATAAATCCATGAATCTATGGACACCTTACCTTTGACAAAGGAGGCAAGAATATATGACGGAGAAGAGACAATCTCTTTAACAAATGGTGTAGAGTAAGGGAAGCGCCTAGGACAGCCACTATGGAGAACAGTGTGGAGATTCCTTTAAAAAATGGAAATAGAACTGCCATACAACCCAGAAATCCCACTGCTGGGCATACATGCCTAGTAAACCAGAATTGAAAGTGACATGTGTATCCCAATGTTCATAGCGTGCACTGCTTACAATAGCTAAGACATGGAAGCAACCTAGATGTCCATCAGCAGAAGAATGGATAAGAAAGCCGTGGTGCATATACACAATGGAATATTACTCAGCTATTGAAAAGAACACTTTTGAATCAGTTCTAATGAGGTAGATGAAAGTGTATCTTAGTATACAGAGTGAAGTAAGCCAGAAAGAAAAACACCAATCCAGTATATTAACACATATATATGGAATTTGGAAAGATGGTAACAATGACCCTGTATGCGAGATAGCAAAAGAGACACAGATATAAGGAACAGATTTTTGGAATCTGTGGGATAAGGTGAAGGTGTTATGATTTGAGAGAATAGCATTGAAACATGTATATTACCATATGTGAAATAGATCACCAGTCCAGGTTTGATGCATGAAACAGGGCACTCAAAGCTGGTGCACTTGGATGACCCTGAGGGATGGGATGGGGAGGGCTGTGGGAGGGGATTTCAGAATGGGGGACACATGTACATCCATGGTTGATTCATATCAGTGTATGGCAAAAACCACTACAATATTGTAAAGTAATTAGCCTCCAATTAAAATAANAAAGCTGGTGCACTTGGATGACCATGAGGGATGGGATGGGGAGGGATGTGGGAGGGGATTTCAGAATGGGGGACACATGTACATCCATGGTTGATTCATATCAGTGTATGGCAAAAACCACTACAATATTGTAAAGTAATTAGCCTCCAATTAAAATAAATTAATCTAAAAAAAAGAGAGAGAGAGAAACAATCTAGACTTTCCAGTTCAAGATGGTGTACTAGAAGGCACTTATCTCCACCTGTGAAAACAGCAAAATCACAACTAGCTGTTAAACAACCATCCAGAGGAATATGCTGGCACTTACCCAAAAAAAGCAAACAAACATGTAGAAAGACAAAAAGATGCCATAGTGAGACAGTAGGTGGAACACAGTCATGATAAAATAAAATCTCACACCCGCTAGGTGGATGATCCACAAGCAACCTCACATCAGGCTTCCCAGCCTGGGGACCCAACAACAGTACTAGGAATCCCCAGGGAATCTGACTTTGAAGCCCAGCAGGATTTGATTACAAGTCTTCCACAGACTGGGGGAAGCAGTGACTCTAGACTTGGAGGGCATAACAAAACCTTGCAAAACCAAGACTCAGAAGAAAGGAGCAGTGACTCCACAGGAAATTGAACCAAAAGTATCTGCTAGTGTTGGAGGGTCTACTATGAGGTGTCGGTCAGCAGGGGCTCACTGCAGGGATGAGGGGACTGGAAGCAGCTGTCTGAGAAGTTCCCTTTTAGTGTAAACACTCTTGGAGGTCACCATTAACCAGACCCTAGAGCTCGTAGACCCTAGAGCCAAAATACTACTAGGAAGGGAGCTCAAATCCACCCATCAGCAAATAATTGGATTAAAGCTTTACTGAGCAAAGCCTAGACCAATACCAAACCACCTTACCTGCCTCCTAAGAAATCTGTATGCGGGGAAAGAAGAAACAGTTAAAACCTGACAGGGAAAATGGACTGGTTCCAAATTGGGAATGGAGTATGTCAAGGCTGTATATTGTCACCTTGCTTATTTAACTTATATGCAGAGTACATCATGTGAAATGCTAGGCTGGATGAAGCAAAAACTGGAATCAAGACTGCAAGGGGGAAATATTAATAACCTCAGATAAGGTAACACCACCCTTATTACAGAAAGTGAAGAGGAACTGAATATCCTCTTAATGAAAGTGAAAGAGGACAGTGAAAAATCTGGCTTAAAGCTCAATATTTAGAAAACTAAGATCATGTCATCCAGTTCCATCACTATATGGCAAATAGATGGAGAATCAATGAAAACAGTGAAAGGCTTAATTTTCTTAGGCTCCAAAATCACTGCAGATGGTGACTGCAGCCATGAAATTAAAAGACATTTGCTCTTTGGAAGAAAAGCTATGACAAACCTAGACAGCACATAGAAAAGCAGAGACATTCCCTTGCTAACAAAGGTTCATCTAGTCAAATCTATGGTTTTTCCAGTAGTCATGTATGGATGTGAGAGTTGGACCATAAGGAAAACTGAGCGCCAAAGAATTGATGCTTTCAAACTATGGTGTTGGAGAAGACTCTTGAGAATCCCTTGGACTGCAAAGAGATCCAACCAGTCTATCTTAAAGGAAATCAGTCCTGAATATTCATTGAAAGGACTGATGCTGAAGCTGAAGTTCCAATCCTTTGGCCACCTGACGCAAAGAATTGACTCATTGGAAAACACTCTGATGCTGGGAAAGATTGAAGGCAGATGGAGTAGGAGACAGCAGAGGATGAGATGTTTGGATGGCACCAACAACTCAATGAGTACGAGTTTGAGCAAGCTCCTGGAATTGGTGATGGACAGGGAAGCTTTGTGTGCTGCACTCCTGGGGTCACAGAATTGGACACGATTGAGTGACTGAACTGAACTGAGCAAGGACCTTCTCACCAGAGCAAAACCCAGTTTTTCCCATCACCATTTCCTCCTACTTGGAAACTTACACAAGCCTCTTAACCTCTTCCATCAGATGGAAGACCAAAGAAATAAGAACCACAGTCCCACAGGGACTAAAACAAAAGCACATTACAGAACTTAGTCTGCATGAAAAATCAGAAATTTATGTCCCAGATGAAAGGAGAAGATAAAAACCAAGAAAAACAACTAAATGGAGTGGAGATAGGCAACCTGCCAGAAAAATAATTCAGAATAATGATAGTTAATATGATTCAGGATTTCACAAAAGTAATGGAGGCAAAGATTAAGAAGATGTAAAAGATATTTCCCAAAGACCTACAAGAACTAAAGAACAGAGATGAAAAATACACTAGAAGAAATCCATAGTGAAATACCTTAGGCTGATGCACGGGAAAATGACCTGGAGGACAAAATGGTAGAAATCGCTGCCATAGAACAGAATAAAAGAATGAAAAGAAATGAAGACAGCCTAAGAGACCTTTGGAACAACATTAAATGCACCGACATTTGCATTATAGAGGTCCCAGAAGAAGAGGAGAGAAAGTACCTGAGAAAATATTTGAAGAGATAATAGTTGAAAACTTCCATAACATGGGAAAAGTCATAAGCAACCAAGACATAATCAACCTGGTGCAGAGAGTCCCAGGCAGGATAAACCAAGAAGGAACATACCAAGTTGCATAGTAAACAAACAGACAAAAAAAGATAGAGATAAAATATTAAAGGCAGCAGAGAAAATGACAAATAACATACAAGGGAACTCACATCAGGCTATCAGCTGATTTCTCAATAGAAACTACAAGCAAGAAATGAATTGCATGACATATTTAAAGTAGTTAAAGGGAAGAATCTATAACCAAGAATACCCATTAAGACTCTCCTTCAGATTTGATGGAGAAATCAAAAGTTTTTCAGGCAAGTAAAGTTAAGAGAATTCAGCACCACCAAACAAGTATTACAACAAATATTAAAGGAACTTATCTAGGTAGAAAACAAGAGAAGGAAAAAACCTACCTACAGAAAATAAACACAAAACAATTCAGAAAATGATAATAGGATCACTCATATTGGTAATTACCTTAAATGTAAATGGATTAAATGCACCAAATGAAATACATAGACTGGCTGAACAGATGACAACATGTGCATGTATGCAGTTTCACTTACCACATCATTTTACTTGACTCCCCAAATTTTGTATATTTTATACTGTTAGGTTAATCATGTTCCCATTGAGAGTTGCAATTGTAATTAATTTTGATTTTTTACCTGGCTTTGATTGTGAAAACTGATAAACATCTCTTACTATTGTGATTAGGTAACTATTACTCACTTAATACCATTGTATCATGATTGGTCAACAGAAAAGTAGAATTCTCTGTCATCAAGATTACCATTTAATAGAGGCACATGCAATCACTCTTTAAAGTCCAGATGAATATTAGAATTACTTTAGAATTTTTTGAAAAGTACAAATGCCCATGTCTGTTCTGTTTTGTTTTGATTTTTGGCCAGAGCTCTGGATAAGTTTCTTATGAGCAGCCAAGTTTAAGAACAACAGGAATATATAAGGATATTTCATTTTATCTAGTTTCACTTTATCTATTTCATATTCAGTGTTCCCATTTCATGTACTTTAGTTTGTTTTCTGATTACTCTCTTATTTTATTTTTATTTTCTTTCTCAAGCCTTTATCAAATGTAGTAGAAACATTTTTGTACATGTATATATAAAAAAAATGTATTATATTAGAAAACATAAATTATTGCTTAACTAAAAAATTTATGTCGTTTTGATTCCAGTTGTTTAACTTAGTATGAATAGCATCAGTTCAGTTCAGTCACATAGTCATGTCCGACAATTTGCGACCCCATGGACCCCAGCACACCAGGCCTTCCTGTCCATCACCAACTCCCAGAGTCTACCCAAACTCATGTCCATTGAGTCGATGATGTCATTCAATCATCTCATCTTCTATTGTCCCCTTCTCCTCCTGTCTTCAATCTTTCCCAACATCAGGGTCTTTTCAGATGAGTCAGCTCTTCGCATCACATGGCCAAAATATTGTATTTTCAGCTTTAGCATCAGTCCTTCCAATGAACACCCAGGACTGATCTCCTTTAGGATGGACTGATTGGATCTCCTTGCAGTCCAAGAGACTCCCAAGAGTCTTCTCCAACACCACAGTTCAAAAGCACTCAGTTCTTTTTCAAAAGAGTGCTTCTTTCAAAAGCACTCGGCACTGTCTCTGCTGTTAGGCTTCAGCAGGCACACAGTCAACAGGCCTGCGGCCTGGCCTTGGGGAAGCCATGGACTCGCAGGGGCTGAAGGTGAGCGGGCAGGACATGCCACGTGTTGCTGTTGGAGGATGGCGAGGGGCCGGGGGCCGTGGAGAAGCGAGCTGGCCGACCGGGGGAGGCCATTGTTGCTTGCGGTGCCCGCTGCCCAGTCTGGCTGGGTGTCCCCGTTTGGGGTACCCGCCTGTGATTTATATCACCTGCTCTCCCTCCGCCGACCCTGCTTAGGAATCTGCATGTCGGGCAGCCTTCCCCCCGCGCTGATTTCCGAATTGCCGTTAGTGTGCTTGTCCCACCCTGTTGGTTGTGTTTACTTTTTTTGTACTTTGTTTGCTCATAAGGTTTTTAGTCACTTTATGACACCGAGTGCGACTCCGAGGTGCGATTTTTAAGGACTCCAGCAAACTAGTGTCAGCAATCCCCCAGCGATAGTAAAGTAGCAAAAAGATTTTATGAAATCAGTTAAAGACATAGGCTTGAAAATGAAGTATTTTAGGGTGATGGTCGGACACGACTAAGCGACTGAACAAAAACTTCTGTTTATCACTGATGTACCTCTTCGGCAAATTTTTAATGATCCACTTAAGAAATGATGATACGAAAACAAAGATATGAGACTTGGAAATAAAATAAGTTACTTTTTAGGATCATGATCTCCATTCATTTGTTCATTGATTCCCTTGTTCAACACATGTTGAAGGAGGGCTCACTGTGTGTCCAGTGGAACTGGGGATAGTAATGAATAGAACAGTCCCCGCCTTCACGGATTTTGTAGTCTATTGCTGGCAAAAACCTTAATCAAATTAATTCAACAAATGTTTANTTTTTAGGATCATGATCTCCATTCATTTGTTCATTGATTCCCTTGTTCAACACATGTTGAAGGAGGGCTCACTGTGTGTCCAGTGGAACTGGGGATAGTAATGAATAGAACAGTCCCCGCCTTCACGGATTTTGTAGTCTATTGCTGGCAAAAACCTTAATCAAATTAATTCAACAAATGTTTATTGAATCTGTCCCATGTGTCTAGCATTGTTCTAAGCCCTGAAGATAATAAACCCTGCAGATTTAAAAAAAAAAAAGCACTCAGCACTCAATTCTTCAGCACTCAGCTTTCTTTATGGTCCAACTCTCACATCCACGTATGACTACTAGAAAAACAATAGCCTTAACTAGACGGACTGTTCTGCTTTCTAATATGTGGTCTAGGTTGGTCATAACTTTCCTTCCAAGGAGTCAACGTCTTTTAATTTCAAGCTGCAGCCAACATCTGCAGTGATTTAGGAGCCCCCAAAAATAAATTCAGCCTCTGTTTCCTCATCTATTTGCCATGAAGTGATGGGACCAGATGCCATGATCTTTGTTTCCTGAATGTTGAGCTTTAAGCCAACTTTTTCACTCTCCACTTTCACTTTCATCGAGAGGCTAATCCATTCTCTTTACTTTCTGCCATAAAGGTGGTGTCATCTGCATATCTGAGGTTATTGATATTTCTCCCAGCAATCTTGATTCCAGCTTTTACTTCATTGTGCCAAGCATTTCTCATGATGTACACTGCATATAAGTTCAATAAGCAGGCTGACAATATACAGCCTCAACATATTCCTTTTCCTATTTGGAATCAAACTGTTGTTTCCTGTACAGTTCTGACCATTGCTTCTTGACCAGCATTCAGATTTCTCAAGAGGCAGGTCAGGTGGTCTGGTATTCCCATCTCTTTCAGAATTTTCCACAGTTTTTTTGTGATTCACACAGTCAAAGACTTTGCCATAGTCAATAAAGCAGAAATATATTTTTTTTTCTTGAACTCTCTTGCTTTTTTGTTGATCCAGTGGATGTTTGCATTTTGATCTCTGGTTCCTCTGTCTTTTCTAAAACCAGCTTGAACATCTGGAAATTCATGGTTCACGTATTTCATGCAAAGATAGGCACAATAAAGGACAGAAACCATATGGACCTAACAGAAGCAGAAGATATTAAGAAAAGATGGCAAGAATACACAGAAGATCTATGCAAAAAAATATCTTAGTGACCCAGATAAATACAATGATGTGATCACTCACCTAGAGCCAGAAATTCTGGAGTCTGAAGTCAAATGAGCTTTAGAAAGCATCACTATGAATAAAGCTAGAGGAGGTGATGGATTTCCAGCTGAGCTATTTCTAAACCTAAAAGATGATGGTGTTAAAGTGCTGAGGTCTACATACCTGCAAATGTGGAAAACTCAGCAGTGATCACAGGACTGGAAAAAAATCAGTTTTCATTGAAATCCCAAATAAAAGCAATGCCAAAGAATGTTAAAACTATCACACAATTGCACTTATCTCACATGCTAGCAAAGTAATGCCCAAAATTCTCCAATCAAGGCTTCAACAGTATGGCAACCAAAAACTTCCAGAAGTTCAAGCTAGATTTAGAAAAGGCAGAGGAACTAGAGATCAAATTGTCAACATCCATTTGATTATAGAAAAAGCAAGAGAGTTCCAGAAAAAACATTTGCTACTGATTTATTGATTATGCCAAAACCTTTGAGTGTGTGGATCCCAACAAACTGTGAAAAATTCTTCAATACATCAGAATACCATAACTTGTTATCTGACTCCTGAGAAATATGTGTGTAGGTCAAGGAGTAACAGTTCCAACAAGACAAGGACCAACAGACTGGTTCCAAATTGGGAAAGGAGTACGTCAAGGCTATATATTGTCACCCTGCTTATTTGACTTATATGCAGAGTACATCATGTGAAATACTGGGCTAGATGAAGCACAAGCTGAATCAAGATTGCCAGGAGAAATATAAACAAACTCAGATATGCAGATGACACCACTCTTATAACAGAAAGCGAATAGGAATGGAATAGCCTCTTAATGAAAGTGAAAGAGGAGAGTGAAAAAGTTGGTTTACAGCTCAACATTCAGAAAACTAAGATTATGGCATCTGGTCCCATCACTTCACAGAAAATAGATGAAGAAACAATGGAAAGAGTGACAGACTTTATTTTCTTGGACTCCAAGATAACTGCAGATGGTGACTGCAGCCATGAAATTAAAAGATGCATTCTCTTTGGAAGAAAAGCTTTGAAAAACCTAGAAAGCATATTAAAGAGGAGAGACATTACTTTGCCAACCAATGTCATGTAGTCAAATCTGTGGTTTCTCCAGTAGTCATGTATAGATTTGAGAGTTGGACCATAAAGAAAGCTAAGCACCAAAGAAATATGCCTTTAAACTGTGGTGTTGGAGAAGACTGTTGAGAGTCCCTTGGACTGCAAGGAGATCCAACCAGTCAATCCTAAATGAAATCAGTCCTGAATATTTATTTGAAGAAATGATGCTGAAGATGAAGCTCCAATCCTTTGGCCATCTGATATGAAGAACTGACTCATTGGAAAAGACTCTGATGCTGGGAAAGATTTGAAAGCAGGCTGAAAAGGGGATCACAGAGGATGAAATGGTTTGATGGCATCAGCAACTTGATAGACATGAGTTTGAGCAAGCTCTTGGAGTTGCTGATGATCAGGCAAGCCTGGCATGGTGCAATGCATGGGGTCACAAAGATTTGGACAGGACATCGTGACTGAACTGAACTGATTCTCAGGAAAAGCATTTTATTTATTTATTGAAGAATAATTGCTTAACAGAATTTTGTCATTTTCTATCAAAGCTTAACATTAATCAGCCATGGGTATACATATATCCCCTCTCTTTTGAAACTCCCTTCCATGTCCCTCGCCAACCCACCCCTCTAGGTTGATACAGGGGTCTTCTTTGCATTTGATGAGCCATACACCAAATTCCCATTGGCCGTCTATTTTACATATGGTAATATAAGTGTCCATGTTACTCTTTCCATACATCTCACCCTCTCCTCCCTTCTCTCCATGTCCACAAGTCTATTCTCTATATCTGTTTCTCCATTGCTGCCTTGTAAATAAATTCAATACCATTTTTCTAGATTCTTTATATATGTGTTCGAATAAGACATTTATCTTTCTCTTTCTGACTTACTTTACTCTGTATGATAGTTCTATCTTCATTCACCTCAGTAGAACTGACTCAAGTGTGTTCCTTTTTATGGCTGAGTAATATTCCATTGTGTATATGTACCACAATTTCTTTATCCATTCATCTGTCAGTGGACATGGAGGTTGCTTCCATGTTCTAGCTATCGTAAATAGTGCTGCAAAGAACAATGAGATCATGTATATTTTTCAATTTTCATTTCCTCAGAGTATATGCCTAAGAGTGGGATTCCTGGGTCATAGGGTGGTTTTAGTCCTAGGTTTTAAAGGAATTTCCACGCCATCTTCCAATAGTGTCTGTATCAATTTACACTCCCACCAACAGTGCAAGAGCATTCCTTTCTCTTCAAACCTTCTCCAGCATTTATTGTTTGTAGGCTTTTTGATGATGGCCATTCTGATTGGTGTGAGGTTATATCTCACTGTACTTTTGATTTGTGTTTCTCTAATAATGAGCAGTGTTGAGCATCCTTTCATGTGTTTGTTAGCCACCTGTATGTCTTCCTTGAAGAAATGTCTGTTTAGGTCTTTTTCCCACTTTTTCCTTGGGTTCTTTGTTTTTCTGATTTTGAATTGTATCAACTGCTTGTAAATTTTTGAAATTAATCTTTTTTCAGTTATTTCATTTGCTATCATTCTCTCCTATTCTGAGGGTTTTCATTTCACCTTGCTTATAGTTTCCTTTGCTGTGAAAAAGCTTTTAAGTTTAGTCAGATCCCACTTATTAACTTTTGTTTTTATTTCCGTTACTCTAGGAGGTGAGTCCTGGAGGATCTTGCTTTGATTTGTCATCGAGTGTTCCATCTGTTTTCCTCTAGGAGTTTTATAGTTTCTGGTCTTACATTTAAGTCTTTAACCCATTTTGAGTTTATCTTTGTGTATGGTGTTAAGAAGTGTTCTAATTTCATTCTTTCGCACAGAGCTGTCCTGTTTTCCCAGCACCATTTATTGAAGAAGCTGTCTTTGCCTCATTGTGTATCCCTGTGCTGTTTGTCAAAAATAAATTATCCATATGTGAATGGGGTTATTTCTGGGCTTTCTATCTTGTTCCATTAGTCTATGTTTCTTTTTTGTGTGCAATTACCATACTATATTGTCTTAATGACTATAGCTTGGTAGTATAATCTGTAGTTAGGAAAGTTGATTCCTCCAGCTCCATTCTTCTTTCTCAAGACTGCTTTGGCTATTCAGGGTCTTTTGTGTTTCCACATGAATTGTGAAATGTTTTGTTCTAGCTCTGTGAAAAAGGCCATTGGTAATTTGATATGGATTGCACTGAATCTGTAGACTGGGTTTGGTACAATAGTCATTTTCACAATATTGATTCTTCCTACCCAGGAACATGAAGTACCTCTCCATCTGTTTATGTCATCTTTGATTTATTAGTGTCTTATAGTTTTCTGTATACAATTCTTTTGTCTCCTTAGGTAAGTTTATTCCTAGATATTTAATTCTTTTCATTCCAAAGGTGAATGGGATTGATTCCTTATTTTCTCTTTCTGATTTTTCATTTTTAGTATATAGAAATGCAAGCGATTTCTCTGTGTTGATCTTGTATTCTGAAACTTTGCTAAATTCACTGATTAGCTCTAGTAATTTTCCAATACTATATTTAGGGATTCCTATGTAAAGTATCATGTAATCTGAAAACAATGAGAATTTTACTTCTTCTTTTCCAATCTGGATTCCTTTTATTTCTTTTTCTTCTTTGATTGCTATATCTAGGACTTTCAGAACTATGTTGAATAATAATGGTGAAAATAGACACGCTTGTCTTCTTTCTGATCTTAGGGGGAATGCTTTCAAGAACTGACTCAGTGGAAAAGACTTTGATGCTGGGAAAGATTTGAAGGCAAGAGGAGTAGTATATGACAGGATGAGATGGTTTGATGATATCAGCAACTTGATGGACATGAATTTGAGCAAGCTCCTGGAATTGGTGATGGACAGGGAAGCCTGGTGTGCTGCAGTCCATGGGGTTGCAAAAAGTTGGACATGACTCAGCGACTGAACTGAACTGATCCTCAGGAAGAGCAATTTGAATAAAGTTGAGTGGAGTTGTTTAGGTAGAACTGAATAAGGTTCTAGGGAGCTGAATAAGTAATCATATGCTATTTTTTATTTAATATTTTTGCAAAACAGTCAAAAGAATATTGAAGATAATTATTTTAAAGGGCAAAAATAACTTTATTATACTAAAAATAAGAACATTGTCAGCTAATATAAAATCCACATTACAAGTATTTCTCACCACTCTCACCACCACATTTTTTTCATAGTATCATAATTGGTTACTGCAATCCATCCTCTTTCCTTTCAGTTTATTATCTACATAAGGTTATTCTCTTAAGATATATGAAAATCACATATTCTTGCTCAAAATAATCTAGTTACTTGCTATATAATTTAGGATAAAACTCATAGTCCACAGTGCCCTTCCCTTACTCATTTTCAGATAGCATGTGGACTCAACCATGGCAAGCACAAGTTCATCACAAGGTCTTTGCCCTTGTGTCTTGCTCTTTATTCAACATTCTTTCTCCAGCTACTTGCTTGAAAGTGAAAGTGAAAGTCTCTCAGTTGTGTCTGACTCTTTGCAATCCCATGNATTTTCAGATAGCATGTGGACTCAACCATGGCAAGCACAAGTTCATCACAAGGTCTTTGCCCTTGTGTCTTGCTCTTTATTCAACATTCTTTCTCCAGCTACTTGCTTGAAAGTGAAAGTGAAAGTTTCTCAGTTGTGTCTGACTCTTTGCAATCCCATGGACTATGCAGTCCATAGAATTCTTCAGGCAAAAATTCTGAACTGGGTAGCCTTTCACTTCTCCAGGGGATCTTCCTGACCCAGGGATTGAATCTTCCCGACCCAGGGTCTCCTGCATTGCAGGTGGATTCTTTACCAGCTGAGCTACCAGGGAAGCCCCAGATCCAAAGTCAGATGATTGTTATCTCAGCTCAAGGATCGGTAAAGGGAGCATTCTTTCTTACTCAGCCTTTGGTTCTATTCAGAATTTCAACAAGTTGTATGAGACCCAATTATAGTGGGGAGAAAGATCTGTTTTACTCACTGTGTTCAAATAGCAATCTCACCTAGAAACATTCTCACAGACACAACACAAAGAAGATTTAACCAGTTCCCTGGGCATCTTGTGGCCTAGTTAGGTTGACACATAAAATTAGCCACAACATATATTCACACCTAAGGTGCAGACTAAAGTCAATACCTCCATGAAAATTTAAATGTCGATTTTTGCTTAACATGGGAAGAGGGGTTATACCTTTTTCATTTAAAATTAAACATCATGATTTTTCTTAAAGTGATTACCTTTATAACAAAATTTACACATTCTGTAAAAATAAACCAATAAAAAAAACATAATTTTTTTTAAGAATTTTGTCATTTTAAGTTAAAATATATATTATTTTTGAATGGNATTAAAAAGAATACATTTGAATCCGTTCTAATGAGGTGGATTAAACTGGAGCCGATTATACAGAGTGAAGTAAGCCAGAAAGGTGCATAGATTTTAAATGAGTAAAAGAATAAACAAAGTATTACATCTATACAAAGAGTTGGATATATATCAAATGAAGATTTCATGTATGATATCTTTTCGAAGGAAAACTTTTACTGGAGTTAAATCACCATAATTTTAATAGGAAAATATATGCCGAATATTTTATTCAATTACATTATTTCATAATAAACTAAAAAAAATATTTATTAAGACAACTTTTGTTAGTTCTGTAATTTTGCTAAAACACTGAACTTCAGGAAAAACTAATGATTTACTTCAGTTTGCTAGCATTTAAAAATATATTCTGCAAGACATTTTTCAGGTTTTATCATACATGTTCTTAAATAATACAAATGAACATATAAAACATTTGTAAATATATCTATATTCAGTAGCTGTGTCTATATTCATAATCTATCTTCTATATCTCNCTTTTGTTAGTTCTGTAATTTTGCTAAAACACTGAACTTCAGGAAAAACTAATGATTTACTTCAGTTTGCTAGCATTTAAAAATATATTCTGCAAGACATTTTTCAGGTTTTATCATACATGTTCTTAAATAATACAAATGAACATATAAAACATTTGTAAATATATCTATATTCAGTAGCTGTGTCTATATTCATAATCTATCTTCTATATCTCTGTATATCTATATAAATAATGATGCTACTGAAGACTACTTTATCTTTACTTTTGATATTACCAAAAAATGGTTATTGGTAATATACAAACTCCATCACAAGATGATTAAGTGATCCAAGAACTATTGTTTATTTGTTAAATAATATTTTAATTAAATATGAAAATTTTTAGTCTAATTCCAAACTCCTAATATATCCTCCCATTTTTCCCTTTGGTAAGCATGGTTTTTTCCACGTATGTCTATTTCTGTTTTCTATATAAGCTCATTTGTATCCTTTTTTTTTTTTTTAGATTCCACATATAAAGCATTAACCTATACATAATACTATATAACTAACAAGCATCTACTATACAGCACAGGGAACTGTACTTAATATTATATATTACCCTACAAGGAAAAAAATCTGAAAGTAAAAAGTTATACGTATTTATAACTAAATCACTTTGTTATACACCTGAAACTAATGCAACTTTATAAATCAACTACACTTCAGTGAAAAAATAAAAATAAATACATTAATAAAGTGAATTCTAAATTTAAAATTCTACTCTAAATCACTCATATTAAAACATAAAATAAGCAATGCCATCAATTATTTACAAAGGTAAAACAGTCTCATAGATTTTCAGTAACCAGAAAAAGACAAAATCTAGTCAAAAAAACTCTTTTGTCTTCAACTCTTGATAGCTAAACTCTTCTTAAGGTGCATTTTGAGGTAAGTAGTTTAAATATGTGGTACATTACATTTAATTTATGTGCCTACTCAAATCTAAGAGCTTCTTAAAATTTATGTAATTTAATTCACACAATAACTCCTTGAGGAAAAATAATAGCATTACAATTGTGTTAAGACTGTATGTATGAGTGAATATAACATGAAATTTGAAATTTAAGCTAATTTAAAAAGTAGGGTTGCTGCTGCTGCTTCTGTTCAGTCGTGTCCAACTCTGTGTGACCCCATAGATGGCAGCCCACCAGGCTCCCCCGTCCCTGGGATTCTCCAGGCAAGAACACTGGAGTGGGTTTCCATTTCCTTCTCCAATGCATGAAAGAGAAAAGTGAAAGTGAAGTCGCTCAGTCCTGTCTGACTAGGGAAAAAATGATCAGTGAGCTGGAGATATCAAAAATTGTTGAAAGGAGAACTTAGATTGAGTGTACTGGAAAAGTATGAAGTAATGGACATTATTGGGATGCTTAAATTTTGAATTTTCAGAATATTTTGATATCAACAGTATAGTTTCTCAGATAGACTGTCACATCTGTTGGGCCACACAGAGCATGTATGATGTGGAATCTGGGATACTCACAACAAGTTTTTATGCATGGACTACAAAATACTATCAGTACATGTGCACCATAATGAGAAAACCTTTGGGAAACAATGGGCTAGAGTGTGACTTTGGGAATAGGTGCCTGAGCTTAGGCAGAAATCAAATTCATCAGAGAACTTGTTCATTATCCAGAACAATGGCAGGAATATTGTTAGAAAGAAAAATTGTAAAACTTTATTAAAATCTTATATTAATGAGGGGATTAAGGAGGAACCTTGTAAATAGTACAATGATGATAGATTTGCTTAAAATAAATTTTTAAATAATACTGGAAAGATTATCTACATGCCACTAAGTCAAAATTAAAGACATATAAGTGGTTATTTCTAAGTCTTCAAGTATGATATATAGGGAGTTGTGAAAAACACTTCTATAGTTTAGAAAGCCTTTAGGATATATTGCCTTAAATGAAATATCAGGTCTTTTATGTTTATGTTCAAAAGTAGAACTCCAAAGCCTAACTTGTGAATATCTGGTCAGCTTCTAGCAACACAAAGGCCTACCTCCTTTTCTAAGCCAGTTCTTAGATCTAGTATTTGTCTTTTCTCTTTCTCAAATAGTTGATGTCAGTGCTCAGAAGTTATAAAAATATGTTCAGTTTTTCCCTTAGACCATCACTAGTCCCTGGGTTATGAAGTTCCCCTGGAGAAGGAAATGATAACCCAGTATTCAGTATTTTTGCCTGGGAAATTCCATGAACAGAGAAGTCTGGTGAGCTACTGTCCGTGAAGACTCAGACATGACTTGATGACTAAACAACAGCAAAAACAACACAATATACAGCAGAATGGTTTAGTGAGATCAGAGTGTAGGGTGTTATTGTATCCACCTGTGGAAGATTTAGTGCAGTATAGGGAACAGAGCCTGAGAAAAATTGAGTTTTGGGGCGCTTAACCTAAATATGATTTCAAGGCTTCGTGGCATTGGTACTGATACTCTCTTGAAGGAAAGTTGCATGGCTCGAGGTAGCCTGGAGTTAAAACTCCCATCCAGGTCTTCTCCACCATTCTATGCAAAACAAAGAACTCTCTCACCCAAAGAAAAACTGGACATTAGGTTGATTACACCCAGCTCCCAGGAGGTCCAGCCTCTGGCCAATCTCCAAAATTCCTTGTCTCAGCCATTTAAGAGATAATTACTCTGAACAACCTTGGAGAAGAACAGGCCCCCTTTAGGCAGTAACTTTCCACATACCTGCCTATATATACTTACTCTTTTCTTAGGTTAGTGCAGCAGCTCACTAATCTGACTGCTGGCCCTTCTCGCCTCATTAAAGGTGATCTGTTCCTGTAAAGTGCTGGTCTCATTCTTTTTCTGAATCTCCCCTTCTCTAACTCTCTTACCTTACATTTTTGGTGCCGAAACCTGGGAGGTTGAGGTTCCTTCTCATTCTCCACAGCCAGTTCTTCAGAGCATGGAAGCCTGCCGAGTTCACTTTCCTACCCGGGCTTTCAATACCTTCTCGAGAGGACGCCCTATGCCTTCATGAGTGGTACAAGTCCTGTGTAAGGGTTTTATTGGTTTTCCACATAACCCAAAGAATATTGGCCTCTTTTTCTCTCTCTCTCCCTCTTTTCTCTACACTTTCTTTTACATGAGACCGACCAACTCCTGGACAGAGTCCTTTTGCCATTCGACCACTCTACATGCAACATTCCACTCCAGCTGGACCCTAGATTAAAGTAAGATCTGGACAGTGTTCTAGAGGAATGGTCCTGGAGACCTCTGGCTTAGGGTCACTCTGTAGATGACGGTGGGAGATGCTCCACTTTTGACACAGAGCTCTCTTATAACTCCTATTGCGACTACAGGTGACGACTCATTCTCCCAATAGGAGCTTCTGCTTGCCTTTTAATTATGGGGTTTGGCCAATCTGTCACAAAGGATTCCCCTCTGGCCTGTGTTCTCAAAAATCTCAGACCACTCTCACTCACTGAACTCAAAACTAACCACTTAAAACAACTCCGTATACAGATCGAGCCTCAATACCAATTAGGCAACCAAAACCACTGGTCTGAGTTTGGGACTTTGGACTTCAATATTTTATCAGATCTCACTAACTTCCTCAAATGGAATGGCAAATGGTTGGAGGTCCCATATGCCCGAGCCTTGTGGACTCTTTGAAGCAGGCCTTCCCTATACAAGAACTGCTCCACCCACGAGGTCCTTCTATGCACCTTGCCTCACAAACAAAAAAGCTCTTCTTCAACTAACCGCTTGTCACGACCTTCTGTACCTCCAGAGTTCGACCCAGCAGAGCTCCCTTGCTATCTGCCAACTTTCTCCTTCCCTCTCATCCCAACTTACTTACTGACCCCAAAACCTCTCCTGACTCCCCCTCAACCCTGCTACCCCATCTCCCTAACTCCCCCTCACCTATTCTCTCACCTCCTGCCACACAGTCATGTACCCAACACATTTCCCTTGAGAGAGGTGGCAGGACCAAAGGGCCCCACTCGAGTCCCTGTGCTATTTTCATTGTCAGACATGAGCCAAATAGAAGAAAAGTTAGGATCATTTTCTGAAAATCCTACCAGATACGGAAAGGAATTCCTGAGACTCTCCCAGGCCTATAACCTCACATGGAGTGACATATATTTTATCTTAAATGCCACTCTCACTCCAGATGAAAAAGACCATATCTGGCAAGCAGCAAAAGCCCACACCAATCACTTACATAACCAAGACTGGGATAGTCCAGTTGCTGATGAGGTGGTACCTCAATTAGATCCCCATTGGATTTACCAGCCTGGTGACCCAGGTATCAGGAGACTTAATCATATGATTACCTGCCTTCTAGAAGGAATGAAGAAAAATACTCCTATCCATGTCAATTATGATAAAGTCAGAGAAATCACCCCTGGGGCAGACAAAAATCCAGCCTCATTTTTGGCATGCTTCACAGAGGCAGTCCAAAAGTATAGTAACTTAGATATTACCACCCCTTCTGGATTACTCTACCTTCATGTTCAATTCATCAGTCAGTCCTCCCCTGACATTAGACGCAAGCTTCAACAACTAGACCAGGGTCTTGAGATTCCCCAAAGAGACCTTCTAAAAGTAGCCTTCAAGATGTTCAATAATAGAGAGGAGGAAGCTAAGAGAGAAAAAGACCATGAGAGAAAAGCTAAATATGCCCTTTTGGCAGCAGCAATTAAGGGAAGAGATCGGCCCAGCCCAAGTCATCCCAGACTGGGACTTAAGACCCCTCCCAGACCCTGCTTCTGATGCAACCAGTCAAGACACTGGGCAAAGGCATGCCTGAACCCACGGCTCACCACAAAAGCACACCCAACCTATGGTCAGTGGGGACAATGGAAAATGGACTGTCCCCACTTCCCAGACCTGGAAAGTGGAATGTCCACAGGGACTACCTGGCACCCCTGGGGAGATCCTTACTTATCCCCAGAACCCCAGCCCAACCCTATGAGAGTTAGTCCAGTGACAAGGCCCAGATTCCAGCCCCCACAGCCCATGTCCTGGACACGAGCTTGGAACTTAGGGTAGACAGGGTAGTGGCCAGAAAAAAGACTTCCTTTATAGTAGACACTGGAGCCACTTTCTCTCTCTTAACTTCCTATTCTGACCCAACTCAAGACTCAGAACTCAAAATGAATGGGGTCTCTGGAGTTCCCTTAAAGTCAAAAATCAGCCCTCCATTACTCTGTCAGTTTGGAAAATCAACCCTCATACACTCATTCTTCATAATGCCTCAGTGCCTGATGGCATTCCTAGGGGGAGATTTATTATCCAAATTTGGAGTCTTTATTACCATACCCTTCTCGATACAGTCTCTATATTTTGTATGCAGATGACACCTGGACTGTCCCTCTCCCTCACTCCTGACATTCCCTTGGATCTACCCACCTTATACCCCCAAGTCTGGGACACTGATCACCCATCTATAGCCAAACATCATCCCCCAATCCACATTACTCTAAAGGACCTCTCAACTATAATCACCCAACAACAGTACTCTCTTACCCCAGAGGCCCACAAGGGACTTAAGCTTATCATAGACCATCTTCTTCAGGCCTCTATCTTAATTCCTATCACACAACACCCCTATTCTGGTAGTAAGGAAGGGACCAAATTCTTGGAGGTCCAGGATCTGAGAAAACTCAATGAGGCCATCACACCAACATTCCCAGTAGTCCCTAACACTTACACCCTTCTGTCTGCCATACTGCCAACTGATACTCACTTCACAGTATTGGATCTCAAAGACACCTTTTTCACCATTCCCCTCCACCCCCTCTCTCAACCCCTTTTCGCTTTCACCTGACAAGTCTCCAAGACTCATGTTTCCCAACAACTAACATGGACAGTTCTCCCCATGGGGTTTAGAAACAGTCCCCACTTTTTTGGACAGGCTTTACAAAAGGGCCTACAGACATTCAACCTAGACCCAAGTCATCTCCTCCAATACGTAGATGACCTCCTCCTTTGTAGCCCAACTCAAAAAATTCTGCCTCCAACATACTGTCAAACTCCTTGGGGCCCTGGGATCCTGGGGTTATCAGATATCCCAATCCAAGGCCCAAAGAGCTCAGACAAACATCACCTACCTGGTGGTCTCCATATCCCACCAACAGAGAACTATTCACCTCGATAGAAGCCAGGCCTTAATTAACTTCCAAAAATAAAAAGGGAAATCCTTTCTATCCTCGACCTCTTAAACTTTTTCTTTATCTGGATCCCTAACTTCTCCCTCATTGCAAAGCTGCTCTATGAGACAATTAAAGGATGTCCAGATGAGCCCCTCTTTAACCCCTCCTTGCTGGCCAATCCTATTTGCCAGTTCACCCAGAGCCTCCTCCGAGTGCCAACTCTCCACCTGCCAGATCACACCAGACCATTCTTTCTCTTTGCCCATTCCAACCAAGGACAGGCCTTAGGACTTCTATGTCAGGGGGCCAGAGACACCTGGGCTCCCATAGCCTATCTGTCAAAACAGCTTGACATGGTGACCAAGGGCTGGCCTCCCTGTATACAGCCCTCATACCCGAAGCAAATAAACTCTCTAGACATGCCCCTTTAACATTCTGTTCTCCACACACCTTCTGAGACTTACTATCACATCGGGCTTTCCTCTCCCTTCCTCCTTCCAGGGTATAGGTCCTACATGATTTTCTCCTCGACCCTCAGCTCTCATTCTCCCCCTGCTCTCCCGTTTACCCCACCAGCTTATTACCCACTTCCTCTACAACAGACCCTCTCCTACATAGCTGCGGCCTAACAGTAGATCTTAGCCAAAATCCCTTTCAATATTTAACAGATCAGCTCATCCTAGACCCAGACACCCCACACTGGTTCATTGATGGCAGCTCTCAAAAATCCACACCCGTTGCGGCAGAATATGCCATCATCCAGGGGGACCTTTGCCACAATCATGGGACCCAGAAAATTGAAGCTTCACCTCTGCCACCTCACACCACCTCCAACAGGCAGAATTGATAGCCCTCACCAGAGTTTTGACTCTAGCTAGTAATTTAAGGGTTAACATCCACACAGACTTCAAATATGCCTATAACATACTTCACTCAAACATCCTAATATGGAGAGAGAGAGAGGTTTCCTAACCCAAAAGGGATCCCCCATTATTAATTCAGACCTGATCCACAAACGTCTAGAGGCAGCACTCTTATCAAACCAAGCCATCATACTCCACTGGAAGGGACATCAAAAGAGAAGTCTTGTATCAGCCTACAACAATGCTGCAGACCAGAAGGCAAAGGAGATAGCCCTGACCCATCCCTCTCTCCAGTCCCCTGTCATCTTAGGCCTGACTCCATCTGACCCTCCCACCACCAGATAAATCCTCTTATCTACACTCACTGTTTCATCCCTCATCCAACACACTACAACAGTTCCTCCATAACCACTTCCCCATATCCACTGCTGACCAACAATATTTATATAACCTTACCTGCTCCTGTCAAACACATCAACATACTAATCCCAATTTCAACCTTAAACCTACCTCCTTTCCAACCCATCAAATGTGAGGCATCCTCCCAGCACAGGATTGGCAGATAGATTTTACTCATATGCCCCCAGTTCAGAGTCAGATACCTCCTGGTCTTTATGGACACTTTTTCGGGATGGGTAGAAGCATTTCCCACTACAAACAAAAGAGCCCACACTATGGCCCAGATCCTCTTTACAGAAATTATCCCCAGGTTTGGTCTACCTTCATCCATACAGTCTAATAAGGGCTCAGAATTTACACCCAAGGTCACCCAACAACTTGTCCATTTATTAGAGATACCCTGGAAATTTCACATTCCGTATCATTCCCAGCCCTCAGGAAAGGTAGAAAAGATGAATAGAATAATCAAAGAAACTCTTACCAAATTAACCCTTGAGGTACATCTGGATTGGACTAAACTTTTGCTGATTGTTCTCCTCAAAGTGCAGGCTTTGCCCAGAAAGCCCCTGGGGCTGAGCCCCTTTAATGTAATGAAAAGCCCGTGCTTCCTCCTGGATTCCTCCCTGAACCTCCTCCCATACCAAGCTTCCTACACTCCCCTCTGCTGGTGGAACTCCACAATGCCCTCTGGAAATACGTCCACCACAACTTGTGGTTGCCTGTCCCTGACCCCCAAGCCCCCTTTCCCCCTGTACAAACTGGGGACATGGTCTACCTGTCTGATAATCCCCAGGGTGACCTAATCCCAAAATGGCAGGGACCATTCAAAATTATCCTTACCCTGACTGCACCTAAACTTGAGAAAGTCACCTCCTGGGTACACCTATGTTGCCTAAAATGGGTCACCTCCAATTCTGCACTGCCCTCCTTAACTGACTCCTATCAGGTCTCCCTCATAGGGCCTACCTCCTTAAAAATCACCTGGTGACAACCTCTGTTGACCTTTCAAGAAGACATTGAATGACCTGGACTCTCTTCAACCTACAACTGTTCCTGACCCAACTACTTCAAGACCTCTGGACCAGCACCTGGACAGGAACCTCGTTCGAAGACCTGACCACACTGATGTCTCAACTGTGGTTTCAGGGAACCTTCTACAACCTGACTCCAGATGAAATTGATTTCTTTACTTTCATTCTGTACATCATTCTATATCCTAATGAATACTGTTCCTCCTCAGATTCAAGCAACCACCAACCTGGGGCTTTCTGCCCCTCGCCCTAACTGGCCTCTACCTGTCTCTCTAACTATAAATGCACTCTTAATATTAGTCCTTGTTAGAGGCCTAGTAAATGTCTCTCCTCAGGACTTGCCATCTATCCTTTATCTTTCCATTGGTATCACCTACATTGTTAGCTGTGTTGTACTCCTAGGGTGCTATTTCCTCTGCACTACCTAATTAACAGAACCGTGACTCCCCTGTTCCTTACCCTTGCTGCACTTCCCAGCCTTCTGGCTAGTCCCTGCCCCTGCTCAGACATTTATTCCTATGTTCATTCCTCATGTTATAATACGACTCCAAGGCCATGCACCTTGAACCTTGGGTAGGAAGGAAAGTCCAAATACCTACAGTTCAGTTCAGTCGCTCAGTAGTGTCTGACTCTTTGTGACCCATGAATCGCAGCATGCCAGGTCTCCCTGTCCATCACTAACTCCCGGAGTGCACTCAGACTCATGCCCATCGAGTCAGTGATGCCATCCAGCCATCTCATCCTCTGTCGTCCCCTTCTCCTCCTGCCCCCAATTCCTCCCAGCATCAGAGTCTTTTCCAGTGAGTCAACACTTCACATGAGGTGGCCAAAGTACTGGAGCTTCAGCTTTAACACCATTCCTTCCAAAGAAATCCCAGGGCTGATCTTCAGAATGGACTGGCTAGATCTCCTTGCAGTCCAAGGGACTCTCAACAGTCTTCTCCAACACCACAGTTCAAAGGCATCGATTCTTTGGTGCTCAGCCTTTTTCACGGTCCAACTCTTGCATACATACGTGACTAGTGGAAAAACCATAGCCTTGACTAGATGGATCTTAGTCGGCAAAATAATATCTCTGCTTTTGTATATGCTATCTAGGTTGCCTACTCATCATTAAAATACAAAAGAGAGGGAGTTTTGTGAGTACCTGCCATAGGCCAAATGAAAAAAAAAATATGTTTCTATCCCATTACCCACTGAGGGTACTCAGACAGGGGTGGGGTACTAGATCAATGCTGGAGTTCAGCCCCAGTGGATCCAGGGAATTTGAAGGGGAGATGGCGTAGGTGATGAAAACTTATTTATTTAGAAATATAAAAGAAATTATGAAGAAATAGTAGGAAAATTTAGTGGAGAAAAGAGGCTGAATAATATGGTTTCTGGGGAATGCCAATAAAACTTCAGGACAAGAAGTTTGCACCATCTACATTAGGCCACCAGCACCCATTTGAATATCGGAGGGTGCCCTGCCTTGAGCTCCCTCTCTCACGGATCTTAAAAGCCAGGGCAAGTAAGTAGACATGGTGAGCCTCCCTGCTCCAGATGGGAATTCAGCCAGAAAATAGAGTAGAGAGGACATGGGGGAAACCAGTCTTTCCAATGATTGGCCCCTCCTCTATTGTCCAGAAAGGCCTTTTATACCTTTTTTTATACATAGAGATCAATGGATAATATAAATTTATGCAGTGTCAGCAGCTCTGACTCTTATCGAGACCAGGCTTTCTCTCTGCATACCTAGTTGTATACACAAGTCTTAGGTGATTTACATCATCTTCTGGCCAGAAGACCAATTAACATATTACGGCCCTTTTCTGATAAGAGATTTTTAACCAGAAGACTTATTTGTCTTAAAAATGTTGTTCTTCCCAAAGTCTGGTGCCACTCTCAGAAAGCACTAAATAAAGTTACATTCTTACATAGCAAAGACACAACAATTTATAACAAGGAAAAGGAGTACAGTGATTTATAACAAAAAGAAAAGTAATTAACTCAAAAGTCTAGTGTTGCTAACATCAAAACTACTATATTCTTATTTCTGCATCCCGATTACATTGATTAATATCCTTCAGGTGCCTAAAAGATAAAGAATATGGAGGCCTGGCAGCAGTCATTGACTCAACAGTGAAANATTAGTCCTTGTTAGAGGCCTAGTAAATGTCTCTCCTCAGGACTTGCCATCTATCCTTTATCTTTCCATTGGTATCACCTACATTGTTAGCTGTGTTGTACTCCTAGGGTGCTATTTCCTCTGCACTACCTAATTAACAGAACCGTGACTCCCCTGTTCCTTACCCTTGCTGCACTTCCCAGCCTTCTGGCTAGTCCCTGCCCCTGCTCAGACATTTATTCCTATGTTCATTCCTCATGTTATAATACGACTCCAAGGCCATGCACCTTGAACCTTGGGTAGGAAGGAAAGTCCAAATACCTACAGTTCAGTTCAGTCGCTCAGTAGTGTCTGACTCTTTGTGACCCATGAATCGCAGCATGCCAGGTCTCCCTGTCCATCACTAACTCCCGGAGTGCACTCAGACTCATGCCCATCGAGTCAGTGATGCCATCCAGCCATCTCATCCTCTGTCGTCCCCTTCTCCTCCTGCCCCCAATTCCTCCCAGCATCAGAGTCTTTTCCAGTGAGTCAACACTTCACATGAGGTGGCCAAAGTACTGGAGCTTCAGCTTTAACACCATTCCTTCCAAAGAAATCCCAGGGCTGATCTTCAGAATGGACTGGCTAGATCTCCTTGCAGTCCAAGGGACTCTCAACAGTCTTCTCCAACACCACAGTTCAAAGGCATCGATTCTTTGGTGCTCAGCCTTTTTCACGGTCCAACTCTTGCATACATACGTGACTAGTGGAAAAACCATAGCCTTGACTAGATGGATCTTAGTCGGCAAAATAATATCTCTGCTTTTGTATATGCTATCTAGGTTGCCTACTCATCATTAAAATACAAAAGAGAGGGAGTTTTGTGAGTACCTGCCATAGGCCAAATGAAAAAAAAAATATGTTTCTATCCCATTACCCACTGAGGGTACTCAGACAGGGGTGGGGTACTAGATCAATGCTGGAGTTCAGCCCCAGTGGATCCAGGGAATTTGAAGGGGAGATGGCATAGGTGATGAAAACTTATTTATTTAGAAATATAAAAGAAATTATGAAGAAATAGTAGGAAAATTTAGTGGAGAAAAGAGGCTGAATAATTTGGTTTCTGGGGAATGCCAATAAAACTTCAGGACAAGAAGTTTGCACCATCTACATTAGGCCACCAGCACCCATTTGAATATCGGAGGGTGCCCTGCCTTGAGCTCCCTCTCTCACGGATCTTAAAAGCCAGGGCAAGTAAGTAGACATGGTGAGCCTCCCTGCTCCAGATGGGAATTCAGCCAGAAAATAGAGTAGAGAGGACATGGGGGAAACCAGTCTTTCCAATGATTGGCCCCTCCTCTATTGTCCAGAAAGGCCTTTTATACCTTTTTTTATACATAGAGATCAATGGATAATATAAATTTATGCAGTGTCAGCAGCTCTGACTCTTATCGAGACCAGGCTTTCTCTCTGCATACCTAGTTGTATACACAAGTCTTAGGTGATTTACATCATCTTCTGGCCAGAAGACCAATTAACATATTACGGCCATTTTCTGATAAGAGATTTTTAACCAGAAGACTTATTTGTCTTAAAAATGTTGTTCTTCCCAAAGTCTGGTGCCACTCTCAGAAAGCACTAAATAAAGTTACATTCTTACATAGCAAAGACACAACAATTTATAACAATGAAAGAANTACGGCCCTTTTCTGATAAGAGATTTTTAACCAGAAGACTTATTTGTCTTAAAAATGTTGTTCTTCCCAAAGTCTGGTGCCACTCTCAGAAAGCACTAAATAAAGTTACATTCTTACATAGCAAAGACACAACAATTTATAACAAGGAAAAGGAGTACAGTGATTTATAACAAAAAGAAAAGTAATTAACTCAAAAGTCTAGTGTTGCTAACATCAAAACTACTATATTCTTATTTCTGCATCCCGATTACATTGATTAATATCCTTCAGGTGCCTAAAAGATAAAGAATATGGAGGCCTGGCAGCAGTCATTGACTCAACAGTGAAACCCATCACCAATATAATTTTTAGCTTTTTAGAAAAGGCTCTGTATCTTTAAGATGCTTTAAGCTTTGTGCCTCTCACAGTTAGGGGGCTGTAAGCAATTCACAAGTTGTAAAAGTCCCCAACTGTTAGGCAAGTGAGAGAGCCATCAAAGGGGTTTGAGCTGAAACATTCTTTTCATATGCAGGAGACTGTTAACTGGAGCCCTAAGTTAATTCCTTTTAGAGGCAGAATAGTGGAAAGCACAGTACAATAAGGCAGGCAGACTCTGGTTTTGGGGGGTAGATGTTCAGGAAAACCCAGGGGGAACCCCTGAAGCCTTACTTGCCTTGCCCATCAGGCCTCTCCACATGACCTTGTCATGCGTGGGATCTCCCATGCTGGCTCCCAACAGATCAAAATCAGAAAAAAAAAAAAAGAAAAAAAAAGAAAAAGAAAAAAACAAGTTATAAAGAACATAATTTCCTAGTTACAAGCGACCCTTGAGCCTTATAAATGCCTATATCTCCTTTCCCAATTGCAGCCTCTCCTGAAAACACCCTCTGACAATCAACACCTTACACACCTTCTCAACTCTTCTTTCCAACTCTTCCAGAACACACAACACACATCCCAGTGTTGGATATGCATGTCACTGTCTCCCTCACCAAACATAGCAATTCCCTTAACCTCAACCTGGCTGTCACAGGGCAACTATACCTCTCTTTCCCAACAAAAACTACATAACTCATAGGGCCAGTCTCTGACAATGTCCTACTCTCATCCTCTTCAAACCTAACCTGTATCAACTACTATAGCCCCAACTACACTGGTCTTACAAACTCTTCTCCCTCCTTCTGTTCCACTTGGGTTTTCTGGAACAGCACAAATTGTTGCACCAACCCAGGAATCTTCATTCTCTGGGGACCTATGCATATTCATGTCTCTCCCCCATGATACCCCTAGACCTTGCATCTTGGTCTTCCTGACCCCAGGTCTAACATTCCTCAAAGAAGAAGAGGTAGAGCAAATAGTCTATCCCCAAAGGGAAATTTCCCACAGAAAAAGACGAGCTGTCATAGCCCCCCTCCTGATTGGGACTGGCATAGCAGCAGCCCTAGGCACCAGGATTGCGGGCATCTTGACCTCAGCCCATTTTTACTACAAGCTGTCTCAAGAACTTAATGAGAATATGAAACAGGTAGTAGAGTCCTTTGTTTCAGTCCAAAGACAAATTAACTCATTAGCTTCTGTGGCCCTACAAAACAGGTGAGCCCTGGACCATCTCGCCACAGAAAAGAAAGGGACCTGCCTTTTTCTACGAGAGGACTGCTGTTATTTTGTTAATGAAAGGGACATAGTACAGGGCAGAGTCAAAGAACTCAGAGACAAAATTAAACGCCGCAAAAGAGAGTTACGAAACTTTTATACTCCCCAAAACCTGTTCCAACAGACCCTCCCTTGGTTATTACCTTTCTTGGGACCATTGGTACTTATCATTTTGTTCCTCTTATTTGGACCCTGTCTCTTCAATCTCTTTCAAAGTCTTTCTCAAAGAATGGATTCACGCCATCTCTTGAAACCAAGTCAAAACTGTTTTTTTGCTTGAAACTCTGATGGTGAAAATAGAATATCAACACTACAGGCCTTAGACTTCCTTCCTGCCAGGCCACAAACCCCTGACCCTCATTTATCAGCACAAAGAAGCTCTGAACATTAACTGTGCCCATCCCTCTTTCTCCTTTTGTATATATTTCTTAGGGTCTGGAATGAAGGAAAGTTGCATGGCTCGAGGTAGCCTGGAGTTAAAACTCCCCTCCAGGTCCTCCGCACTATTCTATGCAAAACAAAGAACTCTCTCACCCAAAGAAAAAATGGACATTAGGTTGATTACACCCAGCTCCCAGCTAGTCCAACCTCTGGCCAATCTCCAAAATTCCTTGTCTCAGCCATTAAAGGGACAACTACTCTGAACAACCTTGGAGAAGAACAGGCCCCCTTAAGACAGTAACTTTCCACATACATGCCTATATATGCTTACTCTTTTCTTAGGTTAATGCAGCAGCTCACTAATCTGACTGCTGCCCCTTCTTGCCTCATTAAAGATGATCTGTTCCTGTAAAGTGCCACTCTCATTCTTTTTCTGAACCTTGCCTTCCCTAACTCCCTTACCTTACAAGACCCATTTAGAGACTACTTGGAATTGATATCTTAGGTAGGGTGCTCTGCTGTGCACAAGCATGTATAGGGAAATTCTGTGGTCTTCTCAAGAGCTTGTATGGACTCTATGGCTTCTTTGTATCCTATGAATAGCTAAATTTATGATCAGAGAAGAGTAAATATTCTAGAAGTGTCCTGTGTTTTTAGAATCCTGATTGCAGCAGAATTTGGATTTGAGCTGTGCTACAAGCTGTTTCCAGAAGATGGAGCTCTAAGACCTCACTCTTCAAATTATGCAAGGTTGGTATAACAGGTTATCCCAGATGCATAGATTATGAGAGATGTGGACTGAGCTGTAAAAGACCTAGAATACTGTTTTAGTTTTATCATAATGTTAATACCACAAAACACTCTAAAACTTCGAACTTTATGTGGACTTTTTAATGTGGTACAACATGAAACAGTCTTATGTTCATGTGTTAACTGAAATGTTAATTTGTGATAATTATTATAAAGTTTACAAGGAATGAGATAAAATGCAGTTAATAAATTTGTAAGGTAAATTTTACTCTAAAGAGGGTAGTGTTAAATAAGGAAGAAAAAGGAAGAAAACCTTCACAACACAATTTAAGAAAAAGTTAAAATCCATAATAATATAAAAGTATCTGCTAAAGCCATAGTTTTTCCAGTAGTCATGTATAGGTGTGAGAATTGACCTAAAGAAGGCTGAGCATTGAAGAGCTGGTGCTTTCAAAATGTGATGCTAGAGAAGTCTCTTCAGAGTCCTTTGGACAACAAGGAGATCAAACCAATGAATCCTAAAGGAAATCAACCCTGAATATTCATTGGAAGCATTGATGCTGAAGCTCCAATACTTTGGCCACCTGGACTCTGATGCTGGGAAAGATCAAGGGTAGGAGGAGAAGGGCATCAATGACAGAAGATGAGATGGTTGGATGGTTGGATGGCATCATCAATTCAATGAAAATGAGTTTGAGCAAACTCCAGGAGTCAGTGAAGGACAGGGAAGCCTGGAGTGCTGCAGTTCATGGGATCACAAAGAGTCAGACATGACTGAGCAACTGAATGTCAGTTCAGTTCAGTTCAGTTCAGTGGCTTAGTCGGGTCCGACTCTTTGCGACCCCATGAATTGCAGCACGCCAGGCCTCCCTGTCCATCACCATCTCCCGGAGTTCACTCAGACTCACATCCATCGAGTCCATGATGCCATCCAGCTATCTCATCCTCTGTCGTCCTCATCTCCTCCTGCCCCCAATCCCTCCCAGCATCAGAATCTTTTCCAATGAGTCAATTCTTCGCATGAGATGGCCAAAGTACTGGAGCTTCAGCTTTAGCGTCATTCCTTCCAAAGAAATCCCAGGGCTGATCTCCTTCAGAATGGACTGATTGGATCTCCTTGCAGTCCAAGAGACTCTCAAGAATCTTCTCCAACACCACAGTTCAAAAGCATCAGTTCTTTGGTGCTCAGCCTTCTTCACAGTTCAACTCTCACATCCATACATGACCACAAGAAAAACCATAGCCTTGACTAGATGGACCTTAGTTGGCAAAGTAATGTCTCTGCTTTTGAATATACTATCTAGGTTGGTCATAACTTTTCTTCCAAGGAGTAAGTGTCTTTTAATTTCCTGGCTGCAGTCACCATCTGCAGTGATTTTGGAGCCCCCAAAAATAATAAATTGAATGTCAACAATCTGTAGAGTTAGCATTCAACTCCATTGATTTATTTTATATGGTGGCACCATATAAATAACACAGAAACACAAATGATATTGACAGCCTAAACTCTGTTGATCTTGGTTTCTTAACATCGTACTTGTACATCCAGGATTAATATTGAATTTTGTTCTAAATATATGTGATTCATGACAGTCATTAAGTTCATTTTAACTTTATACCCCATATCAATTGATACGACATAGTGACTCCATATGTTTATTTTGTCCATTTAACAGTTTGGTCTTTCCTGTCATGAAAGCATAACATTTAGCTTTCTTTGTATGACAACACATATTGTCCAATTGACCTCCTTTTATTTTTCAATGTATCTCCAGTCTGCTACTTTCCCACTCTCTACTGACCATGGATGAGCATGAGTTCTTTGTTCTATTCCAAAGCATGATAAGATACTAGTAACTTTGCAGATTGCTGTCCACTTCTCCAATTCTTACTCTGTCAGTCAGAATTCAGTTTCAGATAACAGAAAGCATTTTCCCTAGTTTAGGTGAAACAAAATTTAGTACGTTTTTTCCATTGCCAAATTTATTGAATCTTTTGCATAAGCAGATGTTAGTTGAGGTGGAGAGGTCTGGGAATCATTCTGAGCAATAATGAGTTGACGCTGAAAGAGATCTGCCACTTCTGACTCACATTCTCACTCTAGAATTAAATTCTCAAAACCATAATGTAAAGAACAAGTAGCCACCGCTATGATTTTTGCCTTCAAGTGATGTACTACCAGATACAATCAAAAATGTTAAAATAAGTGGCCTGTATACAACTTCCTCTTGTCCTTATCCAGGTTCAATTTAAGTCTTGTCTGCTTGAATCTAAACATTTCTTGAGTGAAGGATAATAATTTTTATCTTGGCAACATCTGCACTTCATAAAGTCACACTAGAAAGATATTAGGATATATGTTAAGCCTGTCTACTGTATCTGGTACAATGAACTTTCAAAATTCAAATTATCTACTCCTAATCCTAAACTTTTTAAACTATGAAATGAGGTGGCTGGACAAGAAAATATCACATATTAATTTCACTTGAAATATTCTATAAATATAAGTAGTAGAAAAAAGCATAGTAAGAAATGATCATAGATAAAATGGGATGAGTCAAGCATATGTACCAAAGAAAGTATTTAAAACCATAANCGTACTTGTACATCCAGGATTAATATTGAATTTTGTTCTAAATATATGTGATTCATGACAGTCATTAAGTTCATTTTAACTTTATACCCCATATCAATTGATACGACATAGTGACTCCATATGTTTATTTTGTCCATTTAACAGTTTGGTCTTCCCTGTCATGAAAGCATAACATTTAGCTTTCTTTGTATGACAACACATATTGTCCAATTGACCTCCTTTTATTTTTCAATGTATCTCCAGTCTGCTACTTTCCCACTCTCTACTGACCATGGATGAGCATGAGTTCTTTGTTCTATTCCAAAGCATGATAAGATACTAGTAACTTTGCAGATTGCTGTCCACTTCTCCAATTCTTACTCTGTCAGTCAGAATTCAGTTTCAGATAACAGAAAGCATTTTCCCTAGTTTAGGTGAAACAAAATTTAGTACGTTTTTTCCATTGCCAAATTTATTGAATCTTTTGCATAAGCAGATGTTAGTTGAGGTGGAGAGGTCTGGGAATCATTCTGAGCAATAATGAGTTGACGCTGAAAGAGATCTGCCACTTCTGACTCACATTCTCACTCTAGAATTAAATTCTCAAAACCATAATGTAAAGAACAAGTAGCCACCGCTATGATTTTTGCCTTCAAGTGATGTACTACCAGATACAATCAAAAATGTTAAAATAAGTGGCCTGTATACAACTTCCTCTTGTCCTTATCCAGGTTCAATTTAAGTCTTGTCTGCTTGAATCTAAACATTTCTTGAGTGAAGGATAATAATTTTTATCTTGGCAACATCTGCACTTCATAAAGTCACACTAGAAAGATATTAGGATATATGTTAAGCCTGTCTACTGTATCTGGTACAATGAACTTTCAAAATTCAAATTATCTACTCCTAATCCTAAACTTTTTAAACTATGAAATGAGGTGGCTGGACAAGAAAATATCACATATTAATTTCACTTGAAATATTCTATAAATATAAGTAGTAGAAAAAAGCATAGTAAGAAATGATCATAGATAAAATGGGATGAGTCAAGCATATGTACCAAAGAAAGTATTTAAAACCATAAATATTGAAATGCTTGTAATTATTGACAATTTTAACTTAGAATCTATAAAATATTATTTTTTTTAAAAAAAGACATAAAACATGGCTTTAACAAAAGAAGCCAGTAACACTATTGATAGAAAATGTGAAAATTGTTGTTTGTTTTGTAGCTACAATTGCTAATCTGAACAAGTCCTGCTAAGAATCACCTAAAAGTAATCAATTTAAATAAATAGACATATACACTCTTCTTCTAAAAAACAAGATGCAAGCTGGGGTAAAATGAGGTGATGTTTTCCAAAACTAACTGAATCTAATATCTGCTGTGTAACTTATAAACAACTTAAACNTTGTTTGTTTTGTAGCTACAACTGCTAATCTGAACAAGTCCTGCTAAGAATCACCTAAAAGTAATCAATTTAAATAAATAGACATATACACTCTTCTTCTAAAAAACAAGATGCAAGCTGGGGTAAAATGAGGTGATGTTTTCCAAAACTAACTGAATCTAATATCTGCTGTGTAACTTATAAACAACTTAAACCAATGCTCATAAATACAATTTATGCCTTCTGGCTCTAAATCTAAGTAACAAAAAATATAAGGAAAATTCACATTGTCTTATCTAAAACAAATGATCATGATTGCAATTTGTTTACAAAGAGAAATTCTATTTCCCTGCCCTGCAAGTAGTAGATAAACACAGATAGTATTGGAGAAATATTACTAATTAATTGTTAACAACCTGCTGGGAAAACAACCAAGACAGACACTAAATTGCACAACTAGTTATAATGTGTGTTGGAGCAGAAAATATTTAAGGATTTTAATCAGAATCCCTTGCAAAAAGTATTTAGCTTGATTACCTAAATAAGGATCCTCCCTGGTGACTCAGATGGTAAAGCGTCTGCCTGCAATGTGGGAGACCCAGGTTCAATCCCTGGGTCGGGAAGATTCCCTGGAGAAAGATATGGCAACCAACTCCAGTACTCTTGCCTGGAAAATTCCATGGAAGGAGGAGCCTGGTAGGCTACAGTCCATGGGGTCGCAAACAGTCGGACACCACTGAGCAACTTCACTTTCACCTAAATAAATGTGTCATTAAGTAATAGAAATAATCTGAAAATAGGCATAGCCAAGCTTAATTTATTAGATATAAAGTTATTTTTATTTTCTTATTTTAAGTAATTTTTCATAATTTTTTCATGATTTCTTCGTGATATAATTTGGCATTTTTAAGTTATAACTAAATTTATTTGCTATTTAACTCTTTACTTCTGCAGCTTTATAAACATGTCTAATAACTATGAATCACAGATCACTCTATATTAATGGATATTTATGGAATTTGAGTGAATATAAATATAATGAATTTGTGAGGTCCATTCAAAATAGCCTTGATTAAAAACATAAGACAAAAACATGACAATGGAAACCCCAGAATTTTTCATAAGAAATCTTTATATCCTCTCTTTACATGTTTAAAATATTATGCGTTAAATTAGGCAAAGATTATCCCTACTTTTCTCTTCCCATTTTCTCTGTGCTGTGCTCTGCTTAGTCGCGTCTGACTTTTTGTGACCCCACTGACTGTAACCCTCCAGCTTCTCTGTTCTTGGGGATTCTGCAGGCAACAATACTGAAGTGGGTTGCCATGCCCTCCTCCAGGGGATTGTGCCTAACCAGGGATTAGAACCCAGGTCTCCTGCATTGCAGGCAGATTCTTTACCATCTAAACTACCAGGGAAGCCAAAGAATACTAGAGTGGTTAGCCTATCCCTTCCCCAGGGGAACTTCCTGACCCAGGAATTCAACTGGAGTCTCCTGCATTGCAGGCGGATTCTTTACCAACTGAGCTACCTAGGAGCTCCCCCCTTCCCCCATTTTCTCTACCTATTCCTAAATCATTCATTACTTATTTTCCATTTTCATTTTCACGTTAAAAATTCATTCCTTAATATTTTCCACATTAATTAGCTTTCTCAAATTAAATATTTGGAAAGAATCTAACAAGTTCATACTATGCTTTGCTATTGAGACTTGGTGACGGTTTATCTATTCATTCAACCCATAATTATTGACATCTTTATATTGCATGTACTGATCCAAAAGCTGGGATTAGAACGTTGATTCTACAGATTGAGTCAAGTCTTCTGAAACTTCTAATTTAGTGAAAAAATATGTACTTGATGCAATGGCAGATAATGATGAGTGTTTTTAAGATAAAGTAAAATACATTAATGATAAAGAAAATGAGTATAGTTATTTTTTTAAATAAGATAAATAGAAAAAACAAAGAGAATAATAGCAAAAGAAATTGAAAATTTGTTCAAGAAACACAACATACAAAGTCCTACAAACAATTATAAGCACTTGATAATTCAAGTATTATAGGTAGCTATTGGTGGGTTTCAAGTAAGGGATTGAGTTCAGTTCAGTCACTCAGTCGTGTCCGACTCTTTGTGACCCCATGAACTGCAGCACCCCAGGCTTCCTTGTCCATCACCAACTCCCAGAGTTCACCCAAACCCATGTCCATCGAGTCTGTGATGCCATCCAGCCACCTCACCCTCTCTCGGCCCCTTCTCCTCCTGCCTCCAATCCCTTCCAGCATCAGAGTCTTTTCCAATGAGTCAACTCTTCACATGAAGTGGCCAACATACTGGAGTTTCAGCTTTAGCATCATTCCTTCTAAAGAAATCCCAGGGCTGATGTCCTTCAGAATGGACTGGTTGGATCTCTTTGCAGTCCAAGGGGCTGTCAAGAGTCTTTTCCAACACCACAGTTCAAAAGCAACAGTTTTTCATTGCTCAGCTTTCTTCACAGTCTCACATCCATACATGACCACTGGAAAAACCATAGCCTTGACTAGACGGACCTTTGTTGGCAAAGTAATGTCTCTGCTTTTGAATATATTGTCTAGGTTGGTAATAACTTTCCTTCCAAGGAGTAAGCATATTTTAATTTCATGGCTGCAACTGTTATGCCTGAGGTCCGAGTCCCCAAAACTGAGAGAACAATACCTCCACAGCAATGCCAAAGCAAAAAAGGGTTTATTGCTAGCTCGAGCTAAGGCCCAAACCACATCTAGCATAATAGAGTCGAGCAAGAGCCCTGAGCCCTGAATTACAACAGTATTTATAGGTTTAGAACAAAGACAGGGAGTTGACAAAGGCAGATTGGTTGCAAGAGTTTCCGGACATCTACTAATTGGCTAAATTTTCGTGCACATGGGCTTTCTTGGGGAATGTCCATTACATCCTGACAGGCTCAAACCAGGCTATGGGAAACATGCTAATTGGTCAAGTTCTGACATCCACAGAAGATGATCTCAGTTCCTCCTAGGCGATGTCTCAGCTTCTTGATAAATGGAACTCAGGTCTTAAAGCCTGTCATGGGATATGTTAGGTCCTAACAGCAATAACCATCTGCAGTGATTAGATCATTAGAATTTCTAAGGATCACTTTGATGATTGACTCTGGAGGCAAAAGGAAAAGCAAAGACTTATCTTAGGGGAAGTGTTTCAGAGGCATTTCTGAGACACCAGCATGGTAGAAGTTGGTATATTAAAAAGTGATAGGTTAAAAATAATTTGCAATGAACTTGAGGATAAACATTTGAGCAGAAGAAAATAAAGAGTATAAAAGTAATCTTTTAGCTTCTCAGCACAAAAGCATTGCTAAATCAAGAGGTTATTAATCAGATTAGCTAGGCTTCATGCCTCTTATGAATATCTAAATGGGTGATTATGGCTGGCTGCTTCTAGATTATATTTTCTATTTTTTTTCCTGACATTTATAAACCCAGTGTTATATTTATGTAAATTTTTCTTTTGTTTTTATTATATTATATGTACTTTTCAATTTCCACATGCATATTATTTTTTCACATTTAAAATGCTTTTAAAACATTTTTTTCAGAAATTAAGACTTATTCAAATTTTTAAAATAAAAATATATTTCAGCTTCTGAGTATTAAGTTTATACAGTTGAGACTAAGCAGTTTGATACTATTTGTTTAAAGTATAAAAACATAAAATTATTCTATACTGCTATACACTCAAGCAATATAAGGAGGAAAACTATATAAGAAAGATATACTTATCAAATATTAGAGTAATGGTTACTTCTGAGAATAACTTCAACTAATCTATGCCTAAGAATATCAGTATTTAAATTACATATTAAGAATAATATATAAAAACAATCTGAGATATCCAAATTATAATAGTTGTTTAAATTAATATAGGAAAATATTTCCATGGCAAGTGCAACAAGTTTAGTGCTAGTAATAAATGTTAAGTAAATTGTAAATTATGATAAATGAAATTTATGTTCCATGTGTAGGCTCTGTATATAAAATGATGATGCAAACAAAGTATTTCTTATCATTTTAAATCTCATGGACTCATTTAGGGAGAGATTCTTTGAGAGATAAACACAGTTACAGCTATTAACTTTGTCAACTGTAAATTCTATATATAAATGTAACTAATAAGGAAGCCTCATTTACATTAGGAAATATTCAAGTCAGATGTCTTTGATAAAGCTCATTTATTAAGAGTTGGAGAATTAGTTAAGGAAAAAAAAATAATGTGAGAATTTATCATGGACTAGTTGCATTCCAGAAAAACAGGAAAGTGAATATATGTTCTAAAAATAAGGAGGTAGGGACATTTGACAATCATGAAGCAGATGATTTAGAACAGGCCTAATGGAAATACTTAATTGAGCAGGAGTCTTGGGAGATGAAATTCACAGGTGCAAAGTAGTTTGGTGCAAATTGATAAACAGAAAGAATTTAAAATATGATGATATAACTGATGGGTCAACATCATCAAGGAAATGAGGCGTGAAAGTATAAATACCTGTGAACTAAGAAGATGATAGTCAATTGTTTTTAATGCTTTGTCCCTCAGATTTCAAATGAAGGTACTTCAGAACACAAAGAAGTTTCCTCCGGCAGAGCAGTTACTAGAGGGTAGCTGCATGCTTCCTCTGTAGTTGAATCTACAAATTTCATAAAAATATTTGTGTGTGGGTATTTCATCATTGGCAGAAGTTTGGATTTTCTAACCTGTGGATCCAAAGCAATCAACTGGAAAGCAACTAGCTGTAATATGAGAATTTCATGAGGGAACAAGATACAATGTCAACAAATAAAAATCAATACATATTCACACTAGCCAAAACTATTAAATGTAATGAAAATGGTTTCATTCAGAATACAGAAAATGTTTTGAAAATGTTTGTAATAATACATTTTAACACAAAGAATAAATTAAGTTAATTAAAAGAGCATATAATAATTTCTAAAGAATTAAGAGACTATATTTGCAACCCCATGGACTGTAGCCCACCAGGTTCCTCTGTCCATGAAATTCTTCAGGAAAGAATACTGGAGTGGATAGCCATTCTCTTCTCCAGAGGATCTTCCCAAATCAGGGATCAAACCTGGGTCTCCTGCATTGTAGGCAGATTCTTTACCATCTGAGTCATCAGGGAAGCCCATATATAAATACACATATATATATAAATAAATATATATATATGGGGTATTAATGAATGGGATATTCTTAATATATTTTTAAACATTATAATACAATTTATTATATTTTAATATATTTAATTTAATGAAATTTTAGTTTACATCCCAGCAGAAATTTTTTATGGAATTTAAGAGAAAATATACTCAAATCACTAGTTAAGCTTTTGAAAAACAAGAATAATTAAAAGTGAATTATTTTATACTTGTATAAAATTCATTACCAAATTACCATTAATAAAGCAGATATTTTAAATTGCTGATGGAAAAAAAATGCAAGGAAAACGAATCCAGAAGAGATAATCAAAAGAGAGACATGTGTTTAGACTGCTATATCACTTAGGAACTGCCTTTGTCTGAAACAGAAGTCCAAGGAAGGAAAGATATCTGCTGGAATCTGCCTGGTAATGTTACCAGAGAGGCTGGAGAGTCCCCCTCTCATAGGCCTTGGCTCTTGGGAGCCATTGCAAGAAAGCTTACTGAAGATAAGGAAAAACAGAACAGAGAGAAAACCTCAAGAGAGAGGTGGGCCAGACCAAGGGAGGCCATAGCACCAGAGGTCTGAGGTGCAGAGCTTTTAAGGCAAGGTTATTTCCAGTGACCCCTGTGGGACCTTCCCCTTCTATGGGATGTAGTTCGGCTTCCCTGGTGGCCCAGAGGTTAAAGCATCTGCCTGCAATGTGGGAGACCTGGCCTCGATCCCTGGTTCAGGAAGATCCTCTGGAGAAGGAAGTGGCAACCCACTTCAGTATTCTTGCCTGGAGAATCCCATGGATGGAGGAGCCTGGCTGGCTACAGTCCATGGGGTTGCAAAAAGTCAGACACGACTGAGTGACTTCACTTTCACTTTCACTTATTTCCATAATCCGGAGGGTCATTAATTGACAGTCTTGACTGAGAGTTGCAGGTTATACAGCAAGAGGCTCCACTGTGCATGTCTTTCCCATAATTGTCTATTATAATTAGCTGTTTGTATTCATAGAATAGAGCTTCCCTGGTAGCTCAGACGGTAAAGCGTCTGCCTGCATTGTGGGAGACCCAGGTTCAATCCTTAGTTTGGGAAGATCTCCTGGAGAAGGCAATGGCAACCCACTCCAGTACTCTTGCCTGGAAAATCCCATGGACGAAGGAGCCTGGTAGGCTGCAGTCCATGGGGTAGCTGAGTCGGACATGAAATATTTATGAATATTTAATGACCCCAATGACTCATTGTTTACCTAAGTACATGAGGTGTATACAAGTGCCAGAGGAGGGAAAGTTCTAATAGTTGGCCAGTGGGGGAGGTTTTCCAGTCCCCTGACTACTTTGCAGTATTAATGGGAGTATATTTAGGGCAGGGCTGGTAAATAACTTGGTGGGATTAGGTGACAATTGGATGTTTAGCCATTGGCACTGCTCTTGTTTCTGGTGGCTAAGTTCTGCTTAACAGAGGGGACAGAAGCTGTAACTGACAAATTTGGAGGGTTCAATGGGAAGTAGTTTGAGAGCCCAATATTTAGGGGTTCCTACACAGCATGACAGAGAAGTCTTGGCACCCCATTCCAGTACTCTTGCCTGGAAACTCCCATGGACAGAGGAGCGTGATGGGCTGCAGTCCATGGGGTCACTAAGGGTCGGGCACAACTGAGTGACTTTCACTTTTACTTTTCACTCTCGTGCATTGGAGAAGGAAATGGCAACCCACTCCAGTGTTCTTGCCTGGAGAATCCCAGGGACAGAGGAGCCTGACAGAGTCGGACATGAATGAAGCGACTTAGCAGCACACAGCATGAATTTTACCACCAGGAGTCCCACCAAGGTCTCAGGGTGAAGATAAAGAAATTATAATAATAACATGTCCCTATAATTAGGAAGGGGAAAGTAAATATTTTTAAAAGTGCCCAGGAGATTATGCTCTTTTTAACTATGGACTACTCTTGAAAGAAACTATCTTCTTTTAGTTTAACAAACTGAGAGTGTTCTAAAAACTAATTGATCTGGGAAAAGGGATATATCCAGCTACAACTCTTTCAAATGTCCTGTGTCTCCTAATTTGGAGGAAGACTGAGAAGCATTTGTGAAAGATTATAGCTCAGAAGCTAAGGCTAACTAAAATATCTTTGACTAACCACACAATTTTAGAACACCTGTTCTCCCCCTCATACTGACACCACATCAAGCAGACTCCTGAATAACTGTGGTTTACAGCTTAAAGAACAGTAAGACTATCATATTTAAGAAGCCTCTAGAAAACCCCAAAACAACAAAGGATACAAAAACAAGGACACTAAAAGAATTTCAACCTTTGACATATATACCTACATTGGGAACCTGGAATATTAGGTCCATGAATCAAGGTGAATTGGACTTGGTCAGCAGGAGATGGCAAGAGTGAACATCAATATTTTAGGAATCAGTGAACTAAAATGGACAGGAATGGGTGAATTTAATTCAGATGACCATTATATTTACTGCTGTGGATAGACTCCCTTAGAAGAAATGCAGTGTTCCTCATAATCAACAAAAGAGTGCAAAATGCAGTACTTGGGTGTGATCTCAAAAACGACAGAATGACCTCAGTTCCTTTCCAAGGCAAACCATTCAACATCACAGTACTCCAATTCTATGTCCCAACCACTAGTGCTGAAGAAGTTGAAGGTAAACAGTTCTATGAAGATCTGAAATACTTTCTAAAACTAGCACCAATAAAACAATGTCTATTTCATCATAGGGAATTGGAAGGCAAAATAGGAAGTCAAGAGATAGTTCGAGTAATGGGAAAGTTTAGCCTTGGAGTACAAAATGAAGCAGTACAAAGCTTAACAAAGTTTGTCAAGAGAACACATTGGTCATAGTGTACACGCTTTTCCAACAACACAAAAGATGACTGTACACATTGACATCACCAAATGGTCAATATCAAAATCACATTAATTATATTATTTGCAACTGAAGATGGAGGAGTTTTATACAGTCAGTAAAAACTGACTTGGCTCATATCATGAGCTTCTTATTGCAAAGTTTAGGCTTAAATTGAAGAAAGTAGGGAAAACCACTAAGTCATTCTGGTATGACCTAAATCAAATCCCTTATGATTATACAGTGGAGATGGCAAATAGATTCAAGTGATTAAATCTCGTTAAAGAGTACCTGAGGAAATATGGTCAGAGGTTCATAACAGTGTACAGGAGGTGGTGACCAACATTATCCCAAAGAAAAGGAAATACAAGAAGGCAAATGGTTGTCTGAGAAAATCTTACAAATAGCTGAGAAAAGAAGAGAAGCAAAAGGCAAATGGAAAAAGGAAAGATATACCTATCTGAATGCAGAGTTCCAGAGAATAGCAAGGAGAGATAATAAAGACTTCCTCAGTGATCAATGCAAAGAAATAGAGGAAAACAATAGAATGGGAAAGACTATAGATTTCTTCAAGAAAAATGGAGATACCAAGGGAACATTTCATGCAAAGATGGGCACAATAAAGGACAGAAATGGCATGGACCTAACAGAAGCAGAAGATATTAAGAAGAGGTGAAAAGAATACACAGAAGAACCATGCAAAAAAATATCTTAATGACCTAGAAAACCATAATGGGTTGGTCACTGACCTAGAGCCAGACATCCTGGAATGTGAAGTTAAGTGGGCCCTAGAAAGCATTACTACTAACAAATTAGTGGAGGTGGTGGAATTCCAGCTGAGCTATTTCAAATCCTCAAAGATGCTGCTGCTAAAATGCTGCAGTCAATATGTCAGCAAGTTTGGAAAACTCAGCAGAAGTCACAGGACTGGAAAAAGTCAACTTTCATTCCAATCCCAAAGAAAGGCAGTACCAAAGATTGTTCAAACTACTGTACAATTGCCCTCATTTCACACAATGTAGTAAATATAGACTAACCCCTAGTCAACATCACACAAAGGCATTGTTAGCCTCAGTTCTTTTTACCTGTTAGATTATACTTGGCTTTCAACCAGAAAATTAGAAGGTACATTAGAGATAGTTATGTATATTTTTCAAATAGAAAAAATAGGGGGAATAGAAACCAGTTTATTATCAGGATTTTTTTTTCATTTCCATTTGAATTTTTAAAATATAAATGTGAGTATGTAAAACATGAAAATCTAATCAAAGTCTGCTGTATGTTTCATTTCTTCTGTCTGTGTTACTTAGTGAGAGCAAGAGGAGAGATTAGAAAAAGTGCTGTTTGGAGCCAGGGAATCATCATTTCAGACTCACAAAGATATTGTCTACAGAACTGAATTTCCATGAGATAAATGGTGATAATACCAGTCAGTATGTCTTGGCATCCTGATGTATTTGTTCATGCTTAATGGCAATTTTGTACTCTAAAATTCTAGAAAACAGAAGTCACATCTTTAATGTGCTCTAGTCCATGCATTGGACAGATAGGCATTTCCTTCTCAATTGAGAGATGAACATGGAAGTTGTCATCTTGGAAATGTTATAAATTGGAAAGAATACTTTACTACTCTGTAATATCTCAAGAACAACTGAAAATGTTCTTTGTGAAAAAATCAACTGCAGGCTAAATCTCAACATAAAAATTTCATTCTAAATGATATGTATTTAAAAAGTGTGACTGACAACAAGCAGTGGCCTCTATTGGAAGATGTCTCACAAATCTCACTTTTGCTCCTATCACAAGGAATGAAACACGCACCACATTTAAGGTCACATTTCTGAGTAATTTATTGCAATACATTGTTGACATTGATTTATTGATATTGATTTCTAAGTTGTACAACATAGTAGAAGCTTTCTTCTTTTGCTTCCTTCCCTAAGCAGATCAAAGTAAATTAGTGAATTATAGATTGTGAGTTGTCTTGATTTTTGATAAAATATCAACATAGTAACTTTTCAATATCATATTTTAATCACAATGATTAATTTTCTTAAACAGATGCATTGCAATAAGTTATTCCATCATTTTACATATGAACATGGTGATATTTAGAAAAATAAAGGTTGAAATTTAAAATTGCATGATTTAAATTACACAAAATAATTATTTTTTATTTTGAACATAGGAAGTTTAGATGTAATATTCTTATAATGGTTTAATTATTTCACATCAACATGGTATCTCTACAAACAAGTCAATTTAATGCTGACTCTTTTTTCCAATTGATTTTTATAGCTCTAGGGAAAAATAGATTTTTATTTATTTTCTATCAGTCTTTTTATAATACATTGAGATAAAAATAATATAATTATTTTTGTGTCTAAAAATTCTGCAAAGGAATATTATTCCCATATATTAATATGTAAGTAAATTTAACATTAGATAAGATTAAATAACTTTAAAATTACTAATAATAGGAAAACATACATTTTGTGTATTTTTCAGAATCTCTTAGTAACAGTATGTATGTATGTGCATGCTAAGTCACTTCAATCATGTCCAACTTTTTGCAACCTTATGGACCATAGTCCACCAGACTCCTCTGTCCATGGGATTTTTCAGGCAAGAATACTGGAGTGGGTTGCCATGCCCTCCTCCAGGGATCTTCCCAAACCAAGTATCAAAATGGCATCTCTTACATCTCTTGTATTGGCAGGTGGGATCTTTACTACTGAGCTGCCTGGGAAGCCCAACATAGTATATATACTTAAAGAAAATTGTAAAATAGCACATCACCTAATAGTTTCTGTGATAGTTCAGACAGTAAAGAATTTGCCTGCAATGCGGAAAACTGCAGTTGTATCCCTGAATCAGGAAGATCCCCTGGAGAAAGGAATGGCTCTCTACTGCAGTATTCTTGCCTGGAGAATTCCATGGACAGAGGAGCCTGGAGGGCTACAATCCATGGGGTTGCAAAGAGTTGGACATGACTGAGCAACTAACACTTTCACTTTCTTTCACAAAAATTTAATAACTAAGATTGTAGTTTAATAAGAAATGGATCTATACTAGGTGAAAACGTGCTGCTATTCGTGTCCAACATAATCTTAATTTATTTTAGAAAGTTGCCTCTCTACTGTAACCATCTACTTCATCCAAATTTTCATCCATTTTTCTCCATCATTATCTATTTCCTATATTAACTTTCTGCATCCTGGTTACCTAATGGCTTCCTCTACCCAGTCTGCGTTTATGGTTTAGACTTAGGCTTTATCAATCTCTAATTTATCTTCCTCAAATTAAAAATGTATTCTGTTTCACGCCCTGTTTTGTTAAGGTCTTGTATTCTATTGGCGAGAAATCATTAACTTGATTACCCATTTTCACATGTTAGTACAGGTCAGTGTTGCAGTTCATAGATTGTAAAGTATTTAACATTTATATTTTTATTTCTCTAGTGCCTAGTACAGTGGATACTCCATATGTATATTTATCTAAGTATGCAATGTTAATAAGAAGTATTTAATAACTTTCTAAATATTTTCTTTAAATTTTGAAAGTGTCTTTGGCCAAATACTTTGCTATCTGTTAAACAATAAAAATATCAGTTTACAAAGATTTGTTCCATGAAGTTCAAAGTCTTGTTCTATCCATGCTTCCTTCTGCATATAGTCTCCATATCATTATTATTTTCATCAGAAAATATGAATATGGGTTGATTTACCATGAATATATATATATAATGTGTCACTAACTCAATGGACATGAGTTTGTGCAAGCTCTGGGAGAGGGTGGAGGACTGGGAAGCCTGATGTGTTGCAGTCTATGGGGCTGCAAAGAGTCAGACATGACTGAGTGACAGCAATATGTCACTACATAAATGAAGTTATTTAGTTTTATATAGAGGTTATTTCATAGAACTCATATATAAATATATCTACAAATAAGACATCTGTTATAAATATCCCTTGCAATAAATTTCTCTAGATCATGTGAGATAATTTGAAAGTGTCTAATGCTTTGCAGTTGACTAGATTGACTCTGAAAATCTATCACAAGAAATTAGTTGGATATTGCACAGTTATTCACAGTTGTTCTTATGTCATTAAGTCAACTAAGATTACTGGACCACAAAATGAACATTCCAGTTATTTGGGCAGACTCATCTGAATGGAAATGATTATGCATTGATCAAATCAGATTCTCTAGGGTATCATTATTATGAGAACTGAAATGCTTGAACTCATCATACTTTTTGTTGATTCATTAATTCTCTATCTAGTTTCTCCCTAATACAGAATTCACTGACTGAAAATAAATTTAAGAAGCAATATTTGCCCATTTTTTCTGTTTCATTATACTTTACTCTGAAAATGTTTAAATATTTACAATATTTTTAAGTATTCAAATAAAAAAATATTTATAATATAACCAGTTTCCATATGGATCAACATTTTAAAATGTCCTTTGCTACACATTCCAATAACAACAAAAAAATTACATTGAATGTGTGTGTGTGTGTGTTCCCAGTGCAATGTTTATTATTAGCAGTTATAAATTAGAGGTGTTTAAGCCACTTGGAATCGGCTATTTTTCCCAGGTAGCATTTTTGGAAAAATAAAAGATGGATATTAAATACCTTTAAAATAACAGTAGCTTTTATCTATCACTTTGTCTCTTTTGTTCTCTGGAGCCTAGATTATAGTCTCAATAAATTGTTGCTCCATGAATGATGAAAAGGAAACTGTTATAGCAGACACTTCATTCCATGGAAAGGCACAATTAAGGAGACNCTTGGAATCGGCTATTTTTCCCAGGTAGCATTTTTGGAAAAATAAAAGATGGATATTAAATACCTTTAAAATAACAGTAGCTTTTATCTATCACTTTGTCTCTTTTGTTCTCTGGAGCCTAGATTATAGTCTCAATAAATTGTTGCTCCATGAATGATGAAAAGGAAACTGTTATAGCAGACACTTCATTCCATGGAAAGGCACAATTAAGGAGACAGACACTTAGATAAGTTATATGTTTTATTATTTTATAAGAATCTATAAGAGAAAGGCAGTAGATAAAAATCCATCTTTTAACCTCCAACTCAAATATCTTATTTCTGCTTAAACCATCTTAATTCCTTTACATATTAACCCTTCAGCTCTGTTTAGTCACTCAGTCGTGTCTGACTCTTTGCAACCCCATGAATCGCAGCACGCCAGGCCTCCCTGTCCATTACCAACTCCTGGAGTTCACTCAAATTCACATCTTTTGAGTCAGTGANTATTGTGGTTTTAGTTTACATTTCTCTGATAATTATTGATGTTGGGCATCTTGTTATGTTTCCTTAAGTCTTTTGCCTATTTTTAAACTGGTTTATTTCATTTTTTGTTGTTGAGTTGTAGGAGTTCTTTATATATTCCAGATCCCAACCTCTTATCAAATGTATGATTTGTAACTATTTTCTGCTATGCTGCAGATTACCTTTTCACTCTGTTGATTGTATCTTTTGATGCACAAAACTTTTCAAATTTTATTTACTCCTATGTGTCTATTTTTTTCTTTTGATGTCTGTTGCTTTTAGGTGTCATACCCAATAAGGTATTGTCAAATCCAATTTTATGAAATCTGTGTCCTGTTTTCTTACAGGTGTTTTATGGTTTTAAGTCTTACTTTTGAGTTTTTAATCCATTTGAGGTAATTTTTGTATGTGGGATAAGGACAGAACTTATTTGTTGGATTATAATACCTAGTTCTCTCAACACTATTTGTTGAAGACTGTCATTTTAGCATTTGAGTGATTTTGGCATCTTATAGATTGTTTTTTTTCAGTTTAAAATGAAATCATCCTACTAATGTAGATTGAGTGGAGATACAGAAGTAGATACTATTAACAGAATAGTAAAGAATGAAGAGTAAAAAGCAACAGGATTTTTTTCAAATTTCACAATGTATGACATATACAAACTGCTGCAATAGAACATATAAAAATGTATTATTATGTAAAATATATTAAGAGATAATAAAGTAGATGATATTAAAATTTACAGTAAATGTACAGTGATTTTTATCAGAGGCTTCTTCTCAAGAGTAAAAAAATATATATATATTTAATGAAATTAGGCATTTGAAATCAGAAATAAATATTGAATGAAAAAGCGTAAACAATTTTAAGAGGTTCTGAATTGGCAATAGTCCAGTTATAAAATGAGCCTGGATTATTTCACACACACATGCATTTTTAATTGGAGACATGGTAAACTATAATTTTAGTAACTGAAATTTGTTAGAAATTTATGAAAAACATAATAAAATGGTATTCTACAAAAAATTAAAGCTCTTAAATTGTCACCAGCTGTTCACAGAATGCATGATTTTCTAATAATATCAAAGTTCAATTAATTTAAAATTTGAAAATTTTCAATTTTTTGGCTTCAGTTGCTATATGATATAATTAATTATACAATTTTTATTAATTATATATTATACAATTAATTGGGCTTTCCTGGTGGCTCAGTGGCAAAGAATCTGCGTGCAATGCAGGAGTTTTAGGAGATGCAATTTTAGATGATCCAGATTTTCCTGGATCAGGAAGATTCCCCTGAGGAGGGCATAGCAACCTACTCAGGTATTCTTGCCTAGAGAATGCCACAGATAGAGGAAACTGGCAAGCTACAGTCTATAGGGTCACAAAGAGTCTGACACGACTGAAGGCACTTACATGCACATGCACACACATACAATTAATTATAATTAATTATACACCATAAATAATTATAGTATATAATTAATATATTACACTACATTATACAACTTAGCAATTTGTCAGTTTTTTAACAAAGAATGTCCAAAAGCATGAGAAAGGGTGTTNACAGTCTATAGGGTCACAAAGAGTCTGACACGACTGAAGGCACTTACATGCACATGCACACACATACAATTAATTATAATTAATTATACACCATAAATAATTATAGTATATAATTAATATATTACACTACATTATACAACTTAGCAATTTGTCAGTTTTTTAACAAAGAATGTCCAAAAGCATGAGAAAGGGTGTTTTATGGCTTAAAAATGAAACAAATCACCATGAGCAGGACACAGGCAGGATTTGGACTTCAGGTGTAAACACTTCTAGTCACTCAAGCATCTCCAGCTGGGCAGTCATCTTGTACTAATTATCCTCTCCCATTCAAAGCTGATAAAATAAATTGCCAAAATGAGGAGGAAGCAAAAGAAACAACAGGCTTACATGTTCATGAAGGTAAAATTGAAGTCATAGAGAACCCATCCACCAAATGAGGAACCACGAACACTGGCAATGGAGATACGCAGGAAACTGTAATGCAGATGGGAAATCTTTTAAGTGGGAGAAAATACCATGACTCCTTCAAACTCGGGGAAAATCAAAGTGAGGCTAATTAGTGCTCACTAATCAGTAATGGGCCATTATTAGAATTAACTGAGAAAGGAATATCTTTAACAGATGCACCTGGAAACAGAGCTTAGAACAAATGGTTGTGCAGGATACTAAAAGTGATTTGAAAAAACCTCTAGTTAATGGAATCTGTGATTTTGATAGAAAAGATGGCTCTCATTTAAGCAAAAACATTCCAAATCACAAAAGTTCCAATCATTTAGGAAATGGTGAGATTTCTCCAAAGGAACCACAAAGGACTTTAGATGCGACTCAGCAAGATACTGCCAAAGGTGATCAACTAGAAAAAAATTTCTAATGGACCTATATTAATTTTAGTGGTTTGCCATCTGTGAGCCACAAATGTGTCTATACCGCAATTCAGTAGTACTGATTTGCCTACTGAACCTCTCTACCTTCACATTTGAATTCTGATGTGCCCCAGCAACACCCAAGCATAGATGTCTAACTACAGTCTACAACCTCTGTTATACAGGGAACCAAAGAATAACTGTTACCCACTCAGGATCAAGAGTGTCCCATTTACCTACTCTGTCCTCTGACATTCAGCCTACAAATGGCACAGCAGAATGCAAAACTGTAAAAAGGCCAGCAGAGGATAATGATAGGGAAACCATGACAGGATTTCCAAATAAAGTGGGAGTTACAAATGTTGGAATCAGTGACCCCAACAATGTTGGCTACAGTGCAGCAATGGTTTTCATGCCAGCAGGAGCAGATCTGAGCACTGTAGCTAATGTAGCACACCAGTGCTTCAAGTGCAGAGCCAGCTTAACAGTTCTCAGGCTTCTCCATTCAGTGTTTCTAGTCAACATGGAGATCCAGTGAGAAAACCTGGGCACAACTTCATGGGCCTCTGGCAGTCTCGTAAAAAGTGGTCTCAGACTCCCTCATGAGTTTTCTACCATGCCTCATCTGAACATGAAGGAAAAGATGTATGTCCAGGGCAGGGTCTTTGGGAAGGTTGTGAGCCTTTCCACCAACAGCAGTTTTCTTTCATTACTCACTTACAGGACAAGCACTGTTCAAAGAATGCCCTGCTTGCAGGATAAAACAAAATGATCCAAGACAAATAGGAAATCAGAAATCTTCTACCAAGAAGCCAGCTGTAGGGGGCACAAGCTCAACTTCTAGAGCACAAAAGGCCATTGTGAGTCATTCCAGTGATGCCCTTGTGCTACTTAGGAAAGGATCAAGAAACTTTGTCTTTCAAGATTTTACAGATGAAAAAGAGGGACAAATAACTAAACACATCTGACTAATAGCTGCTTTAATATTAAAATAAAATATTGGTAAATATTCAGAATGTGGTCACAGATTGTTTGAAACATGAAAACAACTTATCGGTGCTAGCCATTAGTAGCATGGAATCTCCCTCCACTCTTGCCAAATGCCTTTATGAACTTAATTTTACAGTTCAGAGTAAATAACAAGAAAAAGACTCAGAAATGCTGCAGTGCAAAATAACTCCTCTTCTACAGTGGGACTCAAAGGAGAAGTCGCTCAGTCATGTCTAACTCTTTGCGACCCCACGGACTGTAGCCAACCAGGCTCCTCCATCCATGGGATTCTCAAGAGTACTGAGATGGGTTGCCATTTCCTTCTTCAGTGGGACTCAAAGTCAAATATATTTCACACACTGTTACTGAAGAAAGCACCAAGACTTAATGAAACAGAGTCCACCGAATGAATTGTTTTATCTCCTCCCATGATGCTGAGGGGAAACATCATATTCTGAGCTCTGAGCAAATCCCTTTCTCTCTGTTAAAAAAAAAAATCTAAGTAGAAAAAAGAAAAGTACTGTGAGGTTGTCAACCAGATTTTCTGTAGGATGTCTCTCAGAGCTGATAGAGCCGGATGGAAACTGGGTATGATCAGAATTCAGTACCATTCACGTTGAGATATACATGGAATATTTTAAAACCAACATGAGCAGATGAAATAGAAACATTAAATATTTTTTATCTATATCCCAAAAGGAGCACAGTTTTATAGTTACAAAACTATTTAAGTTGGTTTGTATAATTAAGAAGCTTCAGGACACCTATACCCCCTCATATCAGAAGGGGCAACCAATATCTGACTATGGATGTTGTGTTTTATTTAGAAATCAGTAGCTTGATTTTATTACTTAAACCAATATATTTTCACTTAACTGTTATCATAAAAATTTACCAATCTGAATAGATCTTGTAAATATTTGTATATAGAACAAACACCTTTCATGTCACTGAAGCCACTGGAAATATATTCTGTGGTGTCCTAGAAGCATTATTGGTAGGTTCTAAAGTGTTTCTAGATTCTCCTGTCAATTTTAAGTAATTGTTATATATTATGTGCAGTGGATGAATGTTCTTGAAATTTGTGTAAATACTTCTGCAAAGGTACTGAAGCTATAAAGTCAAAACAGTTTTGTGGAACTGTGATTTGTTTTTTTTTTTTTTGGATTATATACCTTGTAGAACTCATTTTACTAGCTGAGAGACTATAGAATAATATATATCATGCCATTTTTGTTGAATAAAATCTATTTGAAAGTATTTTTTGGATTTCTTTAACATGTATCCACTGTAAACATAACTACATTATTAACAAACCTTGTTGAGAATGTCATAGATTTATGCAAATTAAAATATCCTTTAAGATAGTCTGGACTTTTCATTCTTAATGTGTATGTGCCCACACTCACACACACACAACCAGACATTGTAAATCAATTATTAGTGCCAATTTACACAAATTACTACATCCAGGAACATAAATGCCTATTGATTCTACTGGGAAAATATATCTTAAATCTGTCCATTTATCTGAGAATTAATGGTCTCAATTTTAATTCTAGCCACAATCCTTTCTTGACTAATGCTTCTGTGCTCAGTTGTGTCCAACTCTGCAACCCCATGGATTGTAGCTCACCAGGCTTCTCTGTCCATGGAATTTTCCAAACAAGAATCCTGGAGTGGCTGGCAATTTCCTCTTCCAAGGGATCTTCCTGACCCATGGATTGAAACCATGTCTCCTGCATTGCAGGCATATTCTTTACCACTTGAGCCACCTGGGAATTCTTAATGCTTTATTTCCCTGGTTAGAATACTTTTGAATCTTCACTTGTCTCTAGTCTAGCTCTCTTTCAAGCCAACAGTTGGAATGAACTTAAAGGAACAAACAAAAATGCAAATAAGTATCTTCAGCAAATTCATTTTATATACTGATAAGGAAAGATAAAAGAAAAGCATGCCCCAGAGGCCCAGGGTAAATATAATGCTGTATACCAAAAAGTCTCATCTCAGCATACTGTATCTCATAACTTGTTCTACATATGTATATATATATACATATACATATATATATATATACACACAAGTTTACACAAATATTCTTCAATTTCTCGACACAGCTACTTGAAAATATGCTGATGCAATCTCCTGGATCTTATTAAAATGCTTGTTAAAAACAAGAAAATTATTTTAATATTATAAGGATATTTCTAAAATAATACAATGATTCATGATACTATGGGAAACTTCATTCACTAAAGTAGTAAAATCAAGTATATTTTCCAGGACGCTAGGTATTTACTTTATCTATAAATAGAATTGCAAAATTGTTATTAGAATCATATTATTGCTTAATAAATATTTTCACAAATTTTAAGTGTCAAAACATTTAGAGATTCCAACAGGGGCTAAAAATATATGAATAATTCTTAGAATTAAAATTCATATAAAGGGAAAACTTGAGACTGAATGTGGAGAAAGATATTAGTGATTTTTTTATGCTATGTCATATGATGAAAATCACCAAAGATTTATCTTCCCAAATTACATGTTATAGATACTAATTGAATATTATCAATTTTACGTTAGATATCATTTTAAAGAGATTCCACTTCAATTTCTTCTCCTCTAAAAAGCCTTAAATAAGCTGAGATAGTTTTAGCATAGATGGTTTTTCTAATATTTGCCAGTATGAAAGTGAAAGTGAAGTCGCTCAGTCGTGTCCGACTCTTTGCGACCCGTGGACTCTAGCCCACCAAGTTCCTCCATCCATGGGATTCTCCAGGCAAGAATATTGGAGTGCATTGCCATTTCCTTCTCCAGGGGATGTTCCTGACCCAGGGATCAAACCCAGGCCTCCCACATTGCAGGCAGATGCTTTAACCTCTGCATCTCCAGGGAAGCCCATTTGCCAGAATGGTTGAGGCAAATCAGTAGTTCACACTTTATGTTCAGAATGCAACTTAAAAGGTGCAGAGCAAATAATGAGAGCTCCATAAATATTTTCTGGTAATAAACTGATCATGTATGATAATTTCAAGTTATTCCAAATAATACAATGCCAAAAACAAAGCCGTTATCTGGCTTATATTTGCAACTTTATCATAGTACTTGATAATAGCTGCACACTTAAAGATATAGCATAGTTAATTTGTTACTATCAATAAATTTTTCGGACAAAATAACAGGACACTGTAACACTGACAGATATCCTAGATACATTAAGTAATATTCTTTTCCTCTTAATACTTATGTGTCTTCATCCATGCATCATAATTATAATGAGTAGCAGAAGCAGATCTAAGTGTTGAGAAACAGAAGTTAATAAGTGTAATAATAAGAGTAAAACAATATATTAAAAACAAAATTTAAAATAAAGCCCTATATATGGTTAAATTTTAAAGGCATATAAAAGATGAAAAACACACATAAGTTTTACTCACTAGGAAATGTTTTAGATGCTTTTGGTAGTATTTTTGTATTAGGAGGAAATTTGACAAAGAAGAACTTTAATATCCCCAATTACACCATAATAATAAATTTTATGTATATAATCAATCATGAATTGTATTAAAGTGTAAATATAATATAATTTATTCTATTATAGCTTCTGTTGCAATAGCTAATGGGGGAATATAATTTAACATAAGTAAATTAATCAGAAACCCTAGCATGATGTTTGTAAAATTGCAAATTGGTGCAGCTACTGTGGAAAACAGTGTGGAGGTTCCTCAAATAACTAAAAATAGAGCTATCATATGATTCAGAAATTCCACTGCTGACTTTATCTGAAAAATATGAAAATATTAATTCTAAAAGATACATGCATCTCAATGTTCAAAGCAGCATTATTCACAGTAGCCAAAATAGAGAAACAACACATGCCCAAGGGATGAACAGATAAAGAAGATGGAATGGAATAGTACTCAGCCATAAAAAAATGGACTTTTGCCATTTGCAACAATGTGGATGGACTTAGAGTTATTATGCTTAATGAAATAAGTCAGAGAAAGACAAATATTCTGTTATCACTTAAATATGGAATCTAATGAAAATAAAAAGTGAATATATATATATATAACAAGTTAAAGACAGACTCACAGAATACGGAGAACAGACTAGTGGTTACGAGTGGTGAGAGAGAAGAGGAGAGTTATAAGGTAAGATGGAGTTATACACAAATTACTATATATAAAATAAATAAGCAACAAGGATATATTGTACACCACAGGGAAACAGAGACATTATTTTGTAATAACTTTGTGAGCATGCTCAGCCATGTCCGATTCTTTGTGACCCCCAAGAACTGAAGCCCACCAGACAACTCTGTCCGTGGAATTTTCTGGACAAGAATATTGGAGTGAACTGCCATATCCTACTCCAGGGGATCTTCCTGACCTAGGGATTAAACCTGCATCGGCAGGGGGATTCTTTACCACTGAGTCACCTAGGAAGTCTTGTAATAACTTTAGAGTATAATGTATAAAAATATTGAATCACCATGTTTCAATTTTGGAAATCAATTACATTTTAATAAAAATAAGTAATAAGGAAATAAATTAATTGATCATGGGTTTTGTAAAATTCATAGTAAAGTTTCATGAAACACTTAAAAGAAAAATAACTTGCTTTAAATTATCATAGAGAAAATCTATACTATTTGACCTGATAATATCTTACTTTTATCTAAGATTTTCTATTAATACTTTAATAGCAAGATATCTCATAATATATTTTCCACCTTTGGAAGATACATTTAATAATAAAAATAAATTACAATTCAAATAAATACTAAGATTTGCTTGCAAACTCATGATAAGAGGTACATCATATAATATACCTCATTGTTATACTAGTTTAGTGACAAATTACTTTGCCATTTTTCTCTACAATTCTTTTCTATCCACTTTTAAAGGGTCATTTCTGTACACTATTAGAAAATACTAAGTGTTAATTTTATGGACAATATGCTATCTTCAATGAGTAGCTTATAATAATATTTAAAACTTCATTTTCCTAAAATTATATTTTACATTATATTAAAAATACTTTAAACTGTGGATAATAAAGAAAAAATTCCATGAAATGATTTGTATAAAAATGTATACATAGTACTACAGATTATATTAAGCATAGGGAAGTTCTTTTTTTGTAAAATTTCATGCTACATTCCTCTTGACAGTTTATAGAATCTACTCTGCCAGATGATAGATGTGATCTGATTTGTCTCAGTGATGATAAATTTTATTTCATACTTCACTGCATAAAATTTTCATAAAAATTCATGTGATCATTTAGGTCCTGATCCTATTTCATGAAGCTTAGCAGTGGCTATTGAAATCCATTCAAAGTTCAAAGCAAGATATATATTTAAAACAACCTACAGAGTGGAGAAGTAAAATTTGAGTTTTTCAAAATGGTTAATTTTGAAAAAGGAGCAGTAATAGAAAACATGTAAGTTCCATTTTTTTTATTGGAGTATAATTTACAATATTGTGTTAGCTTCACCTGTACAGCAAAATTAATAACTTATACATATATTCACTATTTATTAAATCATTTTTCTATATATGTCATTAAAGAGTATTTACAAAAGTTCAGTATGCTATGCAGTAGATCCTTATAACTCTCTGTTTCATATGTAGTAGTGTGAATATGTCAGGCCCAGCCTCCCAAGTTATCCCTCTCTCTTACACACCCACACTGTCCACCATGATAATAAAAAATTTGTTTCCTATATCTGATTCTATTTCTGTTTTTGTAAATAAGTTCATTTGTACTACTTTTTATATTCCATATATGATCGATATCATAACATTTATCTTTCTATGTCTTACTAACTATACTTAGTATGACAACCTTTTTAAAATTTTATTTATTTATATTGAAGGATAATTGCTTTACAGAATTTTGTTGTTTTCTGTCAAACCTCAACATGAATCAGCCACAAGTATACATATATCCCCTCCTTATTGAAACTCTCTTCCCTCTCCCTCCCTATCACACCCCTCTAGGTTGATACATAGCCTCTGTATGAGTTTCCTGGGTCATAAAGCAAATTCTGATTGGCTATTTATTTTACTTATGGTAATGTAACTGTCCATGTTACTCTTTCAATACTTCTCACCCTCTCCTTCCCTTTCCCATGTCCATAAGTCTATTTTCTATGTATGTTTCTCCATTGCTGCTCTGTAAATAAATTCTTCATACCATTTTTCTAGATCCTGTATATATGCATTAAAATACAATATTTGTCTTTCTCTTTCTGACTTACTTCACTCTGCATAATAGGTTCTGAGTTCATCCACCTCATTAGAACTTACTCAAATGCATTCCTTTTTATGGCTGAGTAATATTCCATTATGTATATGTACCACAACTTCTTTATCCATTCATCTGTCAATGGACATCTAGGTTGCTTCCATGTTCTAGCTATTGGAAATAGCACTGAAATGAAAAACAGGATACATGTAGCTTTTTCAACTTTGGTTTCCTCAGGGTATATGCCTGGAAGTGGGATTTCTGGGTCATTTATTCCTAGTTTTTTAAGGAATCTCCATACTTCGTCCATGATGGCTGTTTACATTCCCACCAATGGTACAAAAGTGTTACCTTTAAACCACACCCCCCAGGATTTATTGTTTGTAGACTTTTTGATCATGGCCATTCTGACCAGTGTGAGAAGATAGTGCATTGTAGTTTTGTGTTTCTCTAATAATGAGTGATGTCATTGAGCATCTTTCCATGAGTTTGTTAGCCATCTGTATGTCTTCAAATGTCTGTTTAGGTCTTTTTCCCACTTTTTGATTGGGCTCTTTGTTTTTCTGGTATTGAGTTGTATCAGTTGCTATATATTTTGGAAATTAATCCTTTGTCAGTTGTTTCATTTACTATTATTTTCTGACATTCTGAGGGTTGTCTTTTCATCTTGCTTATAGTTTTCCTTTGCTGTGCAAAAGCTTTTGAATTTAATTAGGTCACACTTGTTTACTTTTGTTTTTATTTCCATTACTCTAAGAGATGGGTCTTAGAGGATCTTGTATTGATTTATGTCCTCAAGTGTTCTGCCTATGTTTTCCTCTAAAGGTTTTGCAGTTTCTGGTCTTACACTTAGGTCTTTAATCCAAGTTTATCTTTATTTATGGTGTTAGAAAGTGTTCTAATTTCATTCCTTTATGTGTAGTTGTCCAACTTTCCCAGCACCATTTATTGAAGATGCTTTCTTTGCCCCATTGTATATTCTTGCCTCCTTTGTCAAAAATATGGTGCATAGGTTTATTTCTGGGCTTTCTATCTTTTTCCATTGATCTATATTTCTGTTTTTGTGCCAGTATCATACTATCTTGATGACTGTAGCTTTGTAGCATAACCTGATGTCAGTAAGTTTGATTCCTCCAGCTACATTATTCTTTTTCAAAACTACTTTGGCTATTCAGGATTATCAGTCTTCCGTATGAATTGTGAAATGTTTTGTTCTGTGAAAAATGTCATTGGTAATTTTATAGGGATCAAATTGAATCTGTAGATTCTGTTTGGTAGTATAGTCATTTTCAGAATATTGATTCTTCCTATCCAGGAACATAGAGTATCTCTCCATCTATTTATGTCATCTTTGTTTTTTTTTCTTTTTTTTTTCATTAGTGTCTTCTAATGTTTTTGTGTACAGTTTTTTTGTTTCCTTAGGTACACTTATTCCTAGATAATTAATTGTTTTTATTGCAATGGTGAATGGGATTGATTCCTTAGTTTCTCTTTCTGATTTTGCATTTTTAGTATATAGAAATGCAAGTGATTTCTGTGTATTGATTTTGTATCTTGAAACTTTACTAAATTCATTGATTAACCCTAGTAATTTTCTGATACTATCTTTATAGTTTTCTATGTACAGTATCGTGTCATCAGCGAACAGTGAAGGATTAACTTCTTTTGTGATCTGAATTCCCTTTATTTCTTTTTCTTCTCTGACTGCTGTAGCTAGGACTTCCATAACTATGTTGAATAATCGTGGCAAAGGTGAACAGCATTGTCTTCTTTCTAATAACAGGGGGAAGGCTTTCAGTTTTTCACCATTGAGAATAATGTTTACTGTGGGCTTATCATATATGGCCTTTACTATGTTAAGGTAGGTTCCTTCTATGTGCTTTTTTTGAAGAGTTTTAATCATAAACAGATGCTAAATTTTGTCAAATGATTTTCTACATCTATTGAGATCACTCTTAATCTTTCAATTTGTTAGTATGGTGTATCACATTGATTAATTGCATATATTGAAGAATCCTTGCATCCCTGCAATAAACCCAACTTGATCATGATATATAAGCTTTTTGATGTGTTTAGAATTTTTGCTAAAATTTTGTTGAGGATATTTGCGTCTATGTTCATCAGTGATATTGGCCTGCACTTTTCTTTTTTGT
>SJYA01001732.1:0-20039 GCA_006410615.1 Neotragus moschatus
CATATGGTAGCTCAGTGGAGAAGGCAATGGCACCCCACTCCAGTACTCTTGCCTGGAACATCCCATGGATGGAGGAGCTTGATACGCTGCAATCCATGAGGTCGCTGAGTAGGACACGACTGAGCGACTTCACTTTCACTTTTCACTTCATGCATTAGAGAAGGAAATGTCAACTCACTCCAGTGTTCTTTCCTGGAGAATCCCAGGGACGGGGGAGCCTGGTGGGCTGCCCTCTCTGGGGTCGCACAGAGTCGGACACGACTGACGTGACTTAGCAGCAGCAGCAGCATGGTAGCTCAGATAGTAAAGAATCTGCCTGAAGTGCAGGAGACCTAGTTCAATTCCTGCATCAGGAAGATCTGCTGTAGAAGGGACAGGCTACCTACTCCAGTATTCTTGGGTTTCCCTGGTGGCTCAATTGTTAAAGAATCCACTTGTAATGTGGGAGACCTGGGTTTGATCCCTGATAGTTGGGACAATCGCCTGTAGAAAGGAAAGGCTACTCACTCAGTATTATGGCCTGGAGATTTCCATGGACTATATGGTCCATAGGTTTGGAAAGAGTTGGACACAACTGACCGAGTTTCACTTCACTTTATGGTAGTTTTATTTTTAGATTTTTGAAAAACTCCATGCTGTTTTTCACAAGGGCAGTACCAGTGTACATTTCTGCTGACAGTGTACGGGGGTTTCCCTTTCTCAAAATTATTGTCATATTTGTTATTTCTGTTCATTTTGATGATAGTCATTCTGACTTGTCTGAGGTGGTATCATATTGTGTTTTGATTTACATTTCCTTGATGATTAGTGATGCTGAGTATCTTTCATGTGCCTGTTGGTCATTTGTATTTCCTGTTTGGATAAATATCTATTCAGTTCTTCCATGCATTTTTAATTGTTTATTTTTTTATATTAATTTGTATGAGCTATTTACATATGTCTATAATACCATATATAAAAAGAAACTCAAAATGTATTAAAAACCTAAATGTAAGATCAGATACCATAAAACTTCTAGAGGAAAACATCGGCAGAACACTCCTTGACGTAAACTGCTGCAGTAAAATAGATAGATAGATAGATAGATCTCCTAAAGTAAAGGAAATGAAAGTAAAAATAAAAAAAATTGAACCTAATTAAACCTAAAAGCTTTAGCATAGCAAAATAAATCATTAATAAAACAAAAAAGACAACCTACTAAATAGGAGAAAATATTTGCAAACAATATAGACAGCTACTTTTGAAATAATATTATAACATTTTTACACACCATATACAAAAATAAACCAAAAGTGGCCTGAAGATATAAAGAAGAGGCTTCTAATTCCCTTGATCTGTATGATTCATAGAGATAGATCCCAGGTCTTTTAAGGAAGATATTCCTGGGCCATACAGGTGACAAAATGTCTATCTGGTCTTCAAATAGTTTTATAAACATTTAAAAGCTGTAGAGACTACTCAGAGAAAGTACTCAGAATTAAACGTTTTTACAGTAAATTCTCTGAGAAAAAGAAGAGGGACATATATTTCATTATTTTCAATAAGTGAATTAAACATCTTAGTTTTAATTTGTACCTCACCCAACAATACTAACCAAGGAAATACCCTGCCAAAAAGGAAGTTTTAAGCCACAAATTAATGACCTAAGATACATATATATATAGCAATCCTTGATAAAGTAATTCTTCCATGGCATTAAAATATTCCACTACATCTGTAATTGATATTGATAGATATTATAAGGATAATAATAAATAAGAATAATGATATTAATTAAAATAGAGATTTTGACACAATATCTCAAGTTGATTTAAAGGAAAATACAGAGAAATCAGTTGCAGCATTAGTATATTAGATACCAACCCACAACTTCTGCTTTGTAAAATCATGAGGACATTCTGAGAGTACTTTTAACATGAAAATTTTGTTCAGTTGTGAGAATCTATTTATTATTGAACTGTTGGTCCTAGCCCAAGTAGGACAATTAATGATTAAATAAATAATAAAAATAAAACTACTCACTTTAGCTTTTAGAACTGTCATAGCAGAATTCAACAGGTTTTCTGCATGAACAATAAAATTGTATTTTCTCACAGTTCTGCAAGCTAGAATCCCCATATTATGATCCAATAGAGTTGGTTTCTGGTGGGGAGTCTCTTCCTGGCTTTCTGATGGTTTCCTTCTGTCTTTGCCCTCACATGAGTTTTTCTTGGCATTTGTATGTGGAAAAGAGAGAGATTTCTGTTTGATGTCTTTTATAAAAACACATCTAATGAATAACAGCCCAAATTTTATGAGTTCATTGAATCTTAAATGCTTTTTTAAAGGCTCTATATTCAAATATAGTCACACTTGCTTGGACCTTCAACATATGAATTTTGAGGGGACACAAACATTCAGTCACTAATTTTGTAATTATCCCCAAGGTACAGGGTTTGCCAGGAAAAGAACGGAAAATAAATACAAAGTATAAATACTTTATGGTGATTAATAAAAGAGTTTATAAAAAATGTTGAATTTAATAGTTTGAAATAAGAAGCTTCAAAACCACACTTAAGTAGGGAAACTTCACTTATGGCAGAAATTATATCAAAAATCACCAAATAAACAAAATTTACATTAATAAAAGGGGGAAACATATGGAAAAAAGAATGTGGATACTTATCATCACAAAAATCAGTTCTGAACAAATTAAATAAGTATAAATGACAGAAGGCTAAAAAATGTAAATAAAGGAAAATATTATTATGTTGGAAAAGATTGAAAATTAGAATTAAAATTAAAATAAAATTTTTGTTTAGCGAATGAGAAAAAATAGAAATAAAAATATGCATAGTGGCACCACACTTAAAAAATTCATGTGTGCCGAGTTGCTTCAGTCGTGTCTGACTCTTTGTAACTCCATAGAGCCCAGCAGGCTTCCCTGTCCATGAGATTCTTCAGGCAAGAATATTGGAGTGGATTGCCAAGCCCTCCTCCAGGGGATTTTCCCAACCCAAGGATGGACTCTGTCTCTTATGTCTCCTGCCTTAGCAGGTGGATTCTTTACCACTGAGGTCTATAACAACATCAAAGTCAACTAGGCAAACAAAATAAACCAAATGTAATAAGACTCCATATGAAAATAAATAATTTTTAAAAAGAGCATAAGCATTCCACAAGCATGGAAACCCAATACTGGATTTAAAATATAAAAGAGAAGATTATCAACTTCCTTAATAAGTAATAAAATACAAATTAAGGCAGCAATGATGATAGATTTTACACCTAATAAGTGAAGTTTAAAAATATAAATTAATGAGGTTATAGAATAAGAACACTTATATGTTGTTGGAGGATAATTTGTTACAAACACTTTGAAAAATAATTTGGCATATCTTATATATCAACACACACAATATATATCTTATATATATTCAACACACACACCCTTTAATCAAACAAATACATTCTTAGATATAACACTTACAAGCAGTTTCATACATATACATTAGAAACCTTCAAGAACACTTATTATCAAACTTATTCACAGTAGTAAAAATTTCTGGAAATATTGTCCATCAACAGAACAATAAAAAAGTAAATTGTTATATTGTTATATTCTCACAAATTGGAACACTATAAAGATTGGAAATAAATTAACTGAACTTGGAAGAATGACACGGATTAATTTTAAAAATGAAATTTAATTAAAAACAAGTCACTAAATTGTACTTTCAGCATGGTGTTATTTTTTATGACTCTAAAATGAGGGAAATGCATGATGTATTAATCAGATATGCATACATATATACACGGGTACTTTGAAATATTGAAAAAAGAAAAGAAAGTGATACATGTAAAATTCAAGCATAGAGATAAGACTAGGGCAGTGCACACATGTAAATTTTTACTTGGAAATGTTTGTTCTTAACTGTGCTGACTTCAAAACTGTGCGTTTTATTATCATATGTAATATGTATCCTTTATTTACATAATGAGCTGTTCCATATAAAAGCATTAAAAATACAATGAGAAGAAATAAAATTTGAAGGAAGTGGTCTAGTGTTGCTTACCCGTGTCTGACAGTAATAATTTAAAAGTCAAAATGTGACATAAGAATACACTGTAACTGGTACCAACTTTAGTACCTTTGTGATTTCAACCCAAGAATGCCATCCTGACTGAGTCAGGAAATAAAATAAGTAAAAACTGTTCAATCCACCAACATCTGAAATTCTGATACATGGAAAGTGTCACTTTTGCAGTGAGCCTTTTCTTGCATTAGAGATGCTTTTTCTAATTATCAAAATGCCACCTTGCGTGTTCCCCATACCTACACAGCAAGCTGTGGCCAAGTGCTGAGGTTCACTGGACACAGAGGTCTTAACAAGTCTACTCGCCCAACCAGTGCAGCTTGCTTTGCTCAAACATGTACCTGCTACAAACATTCACTTGTCTGCACACACCTGTGTAAACAACTGCCACAAGAGGATAGTTCTCACCAGCGGGTGTTTTGGTCCCCTAAATGTCATTTCTTTTGCCAGTTTTTTAAAGTTTCCTTGCCAAGACCACATGTGCCAGAGTGTGAGGTGACAATTTTGCATAAACTCTTTTAATTCAAAATTTAAAACAATTAGGAACTGTATAATGAGATAGAGATAAAAATATACATGATATATTATGCTTTGTTATGTTATTATAAGGGACTGAACTTGTGTTTGACAGCAAACTGGCCTTTTTAATAATTCCTTCACCACCCTAGACCTTTGGAGTCATTGAATGGGATGNTGTCCATGAAATTTTCCAGGCAAGAATACTGGAGTGGGTTACCATTTCCTTCCCCAGGAAGGAATAAATAAACATCAGCACAATAAACCATCATGATTTAAAAAAAAGTGCCCTACATACTAAGAATAGAGGAAACGTCTTTAACTTGGTAAAGAGCGTCTACAAAATATCCATAGCTAGCATCAAACATAATGATAACAGTGAGAATACTTTCTTCCTAAGGTCATAAAAGAAAACAATATTCATTCTAGTTACTTTTATTCAATGCTTTACTGGAGTTTCTAGCTAGGGCATTTATGTAAGAAAATTAAATAAAAGCCATCCAGATAGGAAAACAATATATAGAACAATATATTTCTCATTTCTCTGTGAGGAGAAAACATGATCTTGAACACTGAAAATGCCAAATAATTCACTGAAAAACAAAACAAACAAACAAACACTATTAATTAGCTCTAATAAAGTAAGCAAGCGTACAGAGTACAAAATCAATAAACAATAATAGTTTATCTATATAAACTATTGAAAAATTATCTGAAAATAAAACTAAATAATTAATTTCAATTCCAAGACTGTTAAAATTATATAGCTAGGCATATATTCAACCATAAGTTATAAAAATTATACTATGAGAGAGATTAAAGACCTACATAACTGGAAACCCATCCATGTCCATGTATCAGAAGACTTAATATTGTTAAGATAGTCCTAAAACTGTGAAACCTTTAGAAGAGTATGCAAGAGTAATTCTGTGTGATCTGTAATCAGAGTTGGGGATTTAATGAGAAGTTATCACCAATAGGGACAAAAATTGTCTTTAAGATTATTAAATGATCTTACATTGGTTGTGGTGATGGTTACACTAACTTGAATATACTGAAATCCATTGAATTGTATTTTAAACCAGATGAAGTAATGTTTCAATAAAGCTGCTAAATGTTTTTTTAAAAAATAAATAAATAAAATAAAATAAATAGCTGAGATTTCATATCAATATCAATAAATAACTAATTAGAATAGTAAATAAGGGAGATGTGAAGACTCATACAAAATAATTCCGATTAATAAATAGGGAAAGTGAAAGTTGTTCAGTCGTGTCCAACTTGTTGTGACCCCATGGAATTCTCCAGGTCAGAAAACGAGAGTGGGTAGCTTTCCCTTCTCCAGAGGATCTTCCCAAACCAGGGATCGAACCCAGGTCTCCCACATTGCAGGTAGATTATTTTCCAGCTGAGCTACAAGGGAAGCCAAGTAAATATGAAAATAATATATAAACAAAATGTCACCATTAGCACATGAGAGGTCCCTTAATGAATGTAAAGTGGGTGGACAAATATAAGGAACAACAGAATATTTTCAGTCTCAAAATACCTGCCCCCCAAAAATCTTTATTAATTATAAATGAACAGTAATTTTGTAATGGAGAAAATGTACTGCAAAAACCTATGATAAATAAAAGGATGGTTATATAATAATTGAACATTAATATTAATTAAATTTTTATCTCTTAAAACCAATTTTCTATGTTTAATTAATATCTGAGGACATTTTTATCTTCAATTTTTTTAGGTAACAAATTTTCTGCATGACTATGTAGACATCTTTGGGATTGGAATGAAAACTGACATTTTCCAGTCCTGTGGCCACTCCTGAGTTTTCCAAATTTGCTGGCATATTGAGTACAGCACTTTCACAACATCATCTTTCAGGATTTGAAATAGCTCTCCTAGAATTCCGTCACCACCATTAGCTTTATTCATAGTGATGCTTTCTAAGGTCCACTTGACTTCCCATTCCAGGATGTCTGGCTCTAGGTGAGTGATCACACTATCGTGATTATTCGGGTCGTGAAGATACTTTTTGTAGTTTTTCTGTGTATTCTTGCCACCACTTCTTAATATCTTCTGCTTCTGTTAGGTCCATACCATTTCTGTCCTTTATTGAGCCCATCTTTGCATGAAATGTTCCCTTGGTATCTCTAATTTTCTTGAAGAGATCTCCAGTCTTTCCCATTCTGTTCTTTTCTTCTATTTCTTTGCATTGATCACTGAAGAGGCTTTCTTATCTCTTCTTGCTATTCTTTGGAACTCTGCATTCAGATGCTTATATCTTTCTTTTTCTCCTTGGTCTTTCACTTCTCTTCTTTTCACAGCCATTTGTAAGGCCACCTCAGACAGCCATTTTGCTTTTTTGCATTTCTTTTCCATGGGGATGGTCTTGATCCCTGTCTCCTGTTCAATGTCATGAACCTCATTCCATAATTCATCAGGAACACTATCCATCAGATCTAGGTCCTTAAATCTATTTCTCACTTCCACTGTATAATCATAAGGGATCTGATTTAGGTCATATCTGAATGGTTTAGCAGTTTTCCCTGTTTTCTTCAATTTGAGTCTGAATTTGGTAATAAGGAGTTCATGATCTGAGCCACAGTCAGCTCCTGGTCTTGTTTTTGTTGACTGTATAGAGCTTCTCCATCTTTTGCTACAGAGAACATAATCAATCTGATTTCAGTGTTGACCATCTGGTGATGTCCATGTGTAGAGTCTTCTCTTGTGTTGTTGGAAGAGGGTGTTTGCTATGACCAGTGCATTTTCTTGACAAAACTCTATCAGTCTTTTTCCTGCTTCATTCCATATTCCAAGGCCAAATTTGCCTGTTACTCNCTACAAAAAATAATAATAAACCCTTGAAATCTTCATAGGGATTGCATTGACTCCATAGATAGCTTGGTTAGTATGGGCATTTTAACAGTGCTTATTCTCCAGTTCGTGAGCACAGATTTTATTTCCATTTACTTGTGTCTTTCAATATTTCTGTAATTAATGTCTTATAGTTTGCTGCATACAGATCTATAATTTTGGCTAAACTCAAAGGCCCATCTAGTTAAGGCTATAGTTTTTCTAGTGATCACATATAGTTGTGAGAATTGGGCTGTGAAGAAAGCTGAGCACCGAAGAATTTATGCTTTTGAACTGTGGTGGTGGAGAAGACTCTTAGACTGCAAGGAGATCCAACCAGTCCATTCTGAAGGAGATCAGCGCTGGGATTTCTTTGGAGGGAATGATGCTGAAGCTGAAACTCCAGTACTTTGGCCACCTCATGCAGAGAATTGACTCATTGGAAAAGACGCTAATGCTGGGAGGGATTGGAGGCAGGAGGAGAAGGGGACGACGGAGGATGAGATGGCTGGATGGCATCACTGACTCGATGGACGTGAGTCTGAGTGAACTCTGGGAGTTGGTGATGGACAGGGAGGCCTGGCGTGCTGCAATTCATGGAGTCGCAAACAACTGAGCAACTGAACTGAACTGATTTTTAAATATGTTATTATTGTAAATGGGATTGTCTTTATTTGTTATGATAATTTATTGTTAGTGTACAGAAGCAAGGGTTTTTGTATGCTGATTTGTGTCTTGTAACTTTATTAAATTTGATTGTTATTTCTAATGGTATTTTGGTGGAGTCCTTAGGATTTTTCTTATATTAAATCATGTCATCTGCAAAGGGACACAATTTTCCTTTCTAATTTGGGAGAGTCCAATTCCTTTTTCTTAAAAAATTTCTCTAGTTAGAACTCTCAGTAATATGTTGAATAAAATTATTGAAATTGAACATACTTTTCTTGCTTCTGATCTTCGATAAAAGCTTTTAGCCTTTGACAATTGAGTATGTTAGCTGTATGCTCATCATATATGGATTTTATGTTAAGATATATTTCTTCTGCACACAGTTTTTGAGAGTTTTTACCATAAATGAAAGCTGAATTTTGACAAATTCATTTTTATGCATCTTTTGAGATGGTCATGTTAGTATTGTCTCTGATTCTGTTAATGTACTATATCACATTTATTGATTTCCATACATTAAACTATATTTATATCCCAGAGTTGAATCTCACTTGATTATTGTATATGATCTCTTTCTTTTATTGTTTAAATTTATTTCTTTGTGTTTTTGAATTTGGTTTGTTAACAATTTGTTGATAATTTTTCAATTTACGTAACATCCTTGTTTGGTTTTTGGTACCAGGGTAACACTGGTCACATAAAGTGATATTGAGAAGATTCTACTCTCTTCTTTTTTGTATGTGAGTTTGATAAGGCTTGGTATTATTTCTTTTTGTTTGGTAGAATATGAAGCCATCTAGCTTTGAAAATTTATTTTTGGGAAGTTTTTAATTGCTCACTCAAAGTCCTTAGTATTTAATTTTTTTCTGTTTATATTTTTTGATTATTCATGATTCCTTCTTGGTCAGTTGTATGTGTTTAGGTATTTATCCATTTTGGTTTATCCTATGTTCTTCAGTGTGTTCACATACAATTATTTATGGTAGTCTCCTATGATTATTTTGTTTGCATCCATTTTATGTATCCATTTTATTTGCATCCATTTTTATCGGGCTTCCCATTTGGCTCAGCTGGTGAAGAATTTGCCTGCAATGCAGAAGACCTGTGTTCAATCTCTTGGTTGGGTAGATCCCCTGCAGAAGGGAAAGGCTACCCACTCCAGTATTCTAGCCTGGAGAATTCCATGGTGTTCTATAACACAATAGTCCACAGAGTTACAAAGAGTGGTACATGACTGAGTGACTTTGACTTTCATTTTATTTACATTTGTAGCTTTCCTTCTTCCATTTGTAATTTAATTTATTTGAGCTTTTTTTGTAATATTTTGGTTGACATGTCTAAGAGTTAATGACTTTGCTTGTTTATTCAAAACATGGCATCGTAATATTGTTCTAACAACTTTTTTATTGTTTCTTGATTTTCTATTTTATGTATATCTCATAATCTTTATTATTATTATTTTTTCTTCTGTTAGCTTGGTTCTTATTTCACTATTTTATAGTTCCTTAAGGCAAAAAGTTAGGTTGTTTACTTCAGATCCTTTTCTTGACTTATGTGCTTATTGCTATACACTTCCCACTAAGATGTTCTTGTAGCATCCCATAAGTTTTGGTATACTGTGTTTCTATTTTCATTTATTTCAGGATTTTAAAAATTTGCCTTTTGATATTTACTTATGGTCCATTAGTTGTTGAAGAGTGTGTTGTTTAATGTCTATCTATATCTGTATCTATATATATGGAAATGGCTTTCTTTTTTTCTCCTGTTACTAATTCTAGTTTTGTATCTTTATGCTCAAAAAACAATTGGTATAATTTCCTTATGTTTGAAAATACTAAAATATGTTTTATAGTCTAACATATGATCTATTATAGAAAATGTTTCGTGTTCACATTCAAGAGCGTTTCTGCCATTCTTGAATTTTATGTAGGTGTTTGATAGATCCAATTGATATTTGGTGTTCAAATCTTACATTTCCTTACAGATTTTGTATCTGGATCTATCGACTGTTGACAACTGGGAGTTAAAGTATCCAAGCATTATTGTATTGCTATTTATTTCTCCTTTTAGTTATTTTATTACTTTCTTTACATATTTACTGCAGCGTTCGGTGCAGAAACATTTATGAATGTTTTGTCTTCATAATGAGTTCATTGAATATTGTATAAAGTTTGTACCAATTTTTATTTAAACTATATTTTGTTTGACATAACCATAGCTACCCTTTCTTTCTTTTGATGACCATTTGCTTGCAATATTTATTCCCACTCTTCCCTCTCAATGTGTGTCTGTCCTAAAAGTTAAAATGAATTTCCTGCAGGAAAATCATATCACTGGATATTTTCAATTTTTTGTGTGTATTTATCACTGCTTTTTCAAAATCACCATTTTTTAAAAGTAATTGGAATAAGATAAGTTACATATAAATTAGATGTCAATAGGGTTCTTTAGTACTAGCTCAAGAAGAATGAGTGAAAACAAATGGTACTAAAAGAAGAGAGTGTGATGAAAACAATACAATTTCAGATTCATATGATTTTAGTGATGATATATCTTTCACTTCAGTTAAGTTCAGTCCCTCAGTAGTGTCAGATTCTTTGTGACCCCATGAATTGCAGCATACCAGCGCTCCCTGTCCATCACCTACTCCTGGAGTTCACTGAAACTCATGTCCATCTAGTCGGTGATATCATCCAGCCATCTCATCCTTTATTGTTCCCTTCTCCTCCTGCCCCCAATATCTCCCAGCATCTGAGTCTTTTCCAATGAGTCACCTCTTCATGTGAGGTGGCCAAAGTACTGGAGTTTCAGCTTTAGCATCATTTGTTCAAAAGAACTCCAGAACTGATCTCCTTTAGAATGGACTGGTTGGATCTCCTTGCAGTCCAAGGGACTCTCAATAGTCTTCACCACCACAGTTCAAAAGCACCAATTCTTCAGCACTGAGCTTTCTTCACAGTCCAACTATCACATCCATACATGGCCACTGGAAAATGGTCATGATTAGTTGGACCATTGTTGGTAAAGTTATGTCTCTGTTTTTGAATATGCTCTCTAGGTTTGTCATAACTTTCCTTCCAAGGAGTAAGCATCTTTTAATTTCATGGCTGAAGTCACCACCTGCAGTGATTTTTGAATCTCCCCAAAAATAAAATCTGGCACTGTTTTCAATGTTTCCCCATCTGTTTCCCATGAAGAGATGGAACCACATGCCATGATCTTCGTTTTATGAATGTTGAGCTTTATGTCAACTTTTTCACTCTCCTCTCTCACTTTTATCGAGAGGCTTTTTAGTTCCTTTTCACTTTCTGCCATAAGGGAGGTGTCATCTTCATAAATGAAATTATTGATATTTCTCCCAGAAATCTTGATTCCAGCTTATGCTTCTTCCAGCCCAGTGTTTCTTATGATGTACTCTGCATAAAAGTTAAATAAGCTGAGTGAAAATATACAGCCTTGACATACTCCTTTTCTTATTTGGAACCAGTCTATTGTTCTATGTCCAGTTTTAACTGTTGCTTCCTGACCTGCATACAGATTTCTCAAGGAGCCGATCAGGTTTTCTGGTATTCCCATCTCTCAGAATTTTCCATAGTTTATTGTGATCCACACAGTCAAAGGCTTTGGCATAGTCAATAAAGCAGATGTTTTTCTGGAATTCTCTTGATTTTTAAATGAATCAGCGGATGTAGGCAATTTGATCTCTGGTTCCTCTGCCTTTTTTAAAACCATCTTGAACATCTGGAAGTTCATGGTTCACGTATTGCTGAAACCTGGCTTAGAGAATTTTGAGCATTATTTTACTAGCATGTGAGATGAGTGCAATTGTGTGGTAGTTTAAGCATTCTTTGGCCTGTCTCTTATACACATCTAGATGTGTATAAGAGACAGGCTATGACCAGTGCATTCTCTTGGCAAAACTCTATTAATCTTTGCCCTGCTTCATTCCGCATTCCAAGGCCAAATTTGCCTGTTACTCCAGGTGTTTCTTGACTTCCTACTTTTGCATTCCATTACTCTAGAATGAAAAGGTCATCTTTTTGGGGTGTTAGTTCTAAAAGGTCTTGTAAGTCTTCACAGAACCGTTCAACTTCAGCTTCTTCAGTGTTACTGGTTGGGGCATAGACTTGGATTACTGTGATTTTGAATGGTTTGCCTTGGAGACGAAGAGAGATCATTCTGTCCTTTTAGAGATTGTATCCAAGTACTGCATTTCGGACTCTATTGTTGACCATGATGACTACTCCATTTCTTCTGAGGGATTCCTGCCCACAGTAATAGATATAATGGTCATCTAAGTTAAATTCACCCACCCCAGTCCATTTTGTTCACTGATTCCTAGAATGTTGACGTTCACTCTTGCCATTTCCTATTTGACCACTTCCAATTTGCCTTGATTCATGGACCTGACATTCCAGGTTCCTATGCAATATTCCTCTTTACAGCACTGGACCTTGCTTCTATCACCAGTCATATCCACAGTTGGGTATTGTTTTTGCTTTGGCTCCATTTCTTCATTCTTTATGGAGTTATTTCTCCACTGATCTCCAGTAGCATATTGGGCACCTACTGACCTGGGGAGTTCCTCTTTCAGTATCTTATTATTTTGCCTTTTCATACTGTTCATGGGGTTCTCAAAGCAAGAATACTGAAGTGGTTTACGATTCCCTTCTCCAGTTGACCACATTCTCTCAGACCTCTCCACCGTGACCCCCCTGTCTTGGGTTGCTCCGTGAGCATGGCTTAGTTTCATTGAATTAGACAAGGCTGCGGTCCTAGTTTGATTAGATTGACTAGTTTTCTGTGAGTATGGTTTCAGTGTGTCTGGTCTCTGATGTCCTCTTGCAACACCTACCATCTTACTTGGTTTTCTGTTACCTTGGGCATGGGGTATCTCTTCACATCTGTTCTAGCAAAGCACAGCCACTGCTCCTTACCTTGAATGAAGGGTAGCTCTTCCCGCCACCCTTCCTGACCTTCAACTTGGGATGGGTCCTCTAGGCCCTTCTGTGCCCACACAGCCACCACTTCTTGGACATGGGGTTGTTCCTCCTGGCCGTCACCCCTAGCCTTGGGAGTGGAGTTGATCCTCCCAGTCACTACCCTGGCCTCGGGCCCCGCCCCTGGCTTGGACACAGGGTGGCTCCTCCCGGCCACCGTCAATGCCAAAGAATGCTCAAACTACCGCACAATTGCACTCATCACATGCTAGTAAAGTAATGCTCAAAATTCTCCAAGCCAGGCTTCAGCAATAGGTGGACTGTGAACTTCCTGTTGTTCAAGCTGGTTTTACAAAAGGCAGAGGAACCAGATCAAATTGCCAACATCTGCTGGATCATTGAAAAAAAAAGAGCGTTCCAGAAAAACATCTATTTCTGCTTTATTGACTATGCCAAAGCCTTTGACAGTGTGGATCATAATAAACTGTGGAAAATTCTGAAAGAGATGGGAATACCAGACCACCTGACCTGCCTCTTGAGAAATCTGTGTGCAGGTCAAGAAGCAAAAGTTAGAACTGGACATGGAACAACAGACTGGTTCCAAATAAGAAAAGGAGTACATCAAGGTTGTATATTGTCACCCTGCTTATTTAACTTATATGCAGAGTACATCATGAGAAACACTGGACAGGAAGAAACACAAGCTGGAATCAAGATTGCTGGGAGAAAAATCAATAACCTCAGATATGCAGATAACACCACCCTTACGGGAGAAAGTGAAGAGAAATTTAAAAGCCTCTTGATGAAAGTAAAAGAGGAGAGTGAAAAAGTTTGTTTACTGCTCAACTTTCAGAAAATGAAGATCATGGCATCCAATCCCATCACACTATGGGAAATAGATGGAGAAACAGTGGAAACAGTGTCAGATTTTATTTTTTGCGGCTCCAAAATCACTGCAGATGGTGATTGCAGCCATGAAATTAAAAGATGCTTAGTCCTTGGAAGAAAAGTTATGACCAACCTAGATAGCATTTGCAAAAGCAGAGACATTAGTTTGCCAAGTAAGGTCCGTCTAGTCAAGGCTATGGTTTTTCCAGTGGCTATGTATGGATGTGATTGTTGGACTGTGAAGAAGGCTGAGACCGAAGAATTGATGCTTTTGAACTGTGGTGTTGGAGAAGACTCTTGAGAGTCCCTTGGACTGCAAGGAGATACAACCAGTCCATTCTGAAGGAGATCGGTCCTGGGATTTCTTTGGAAGGAATGATGCTAAAGCTGAAGCTCCAATATTTTGGTCACCTTATGCAAAGAGTTGACTCATTGGAAAAGACTTTGATGCCGGGAGGGACTGGGGGCAGGAGGAGAAGGGGACGACTGAAGATGAGGTGGCTGGATCACTGACTCAATGGGCATGAGTCTGAGTGAACTTCGGGAGTTGGTGATGGACAGGGAGGCCTGACGTGCTGTGATTCATGGGGTTGTAAAGAGTCGGACATGACTGAGCAACTGAGCTGAACTGAATGCAGACACCTGTGAATCAGCAAAAGTAGAATATATGGACACATATAAAATTATGGTATACAACAGACTCATGTTTATGTAAATCATGTGTCACATAAACACTGGAAAATAGAAACGAAGAAATTAATAGTGAGTGACAAAATAATAGCTATCTGGTTACTGTAAAATTAAAAAGGAAAACAATAATTCCAAAATATATCTTGTATTGTAACATATGTGTGTGTGTGTGTGTGGGTGTGTGTGTGGGTGTGTGTGTTGGTGTGGGTGTTTAGATTAGAAAATCTAGTTTATTTTTCTCCCCTGAGAAGATGTATCTTATGACAAGAGATACAGAAGATGAAAAGAGTGAGATAGTATAGACCTCACTCTTTCCCAGAAATATTGAGAGAATTTAGAATCTGTAATACATGTAAAAAAAATCTGCTTTAGCAAAAAGAAAGTATATTCTTCCTGACATGCATGATAAAGAAGAGATTAATAGATAAAAACAGAGTGTGGGTGGAAAGGAAGTGATATTAAAAAACACAAAAGAAATATCTAGTTTATGTCATATGTGCATTACACATTACACATCACGTTGCAGTAGTCAAGAGATTGAAAACTAAAGAAAAAATAATAAAATATTTTCATTAGATATGGTAAATATTTAGCTTTGAAAAACTTGAAGTTCTGATGGGAAAGCATTAGCTTTTGAGTCTCTGTTCCATTCCCTCAATCTGAATACATTTTCTATAAATACCATCAATCCCAAGGCAGAAATGCTTATTTTGTGCACAAATACTTGCTGAGCTTCTGGCAGTTCTTGACAAAAAATGGGAACTCAATTTACATAAAAAACTGACTGAATCACAAAAGGTGAATTTAAGCTGTTACTGCAGGTTGAGTTAGTTAGAAAGTGTTTTAAAATCTACCTGCTTTTGAAATGGCATCTGAAGCCATAAGATGACTACTCAAATTCAGAAATGATCATTTGATTTTTCTTCCCTCTAATGATGACAAGCTATCACTTCATTTAATTATATATTCTCATTTCACTATGATTATGGATATTTCCTTGATCCCTTCACATTATTTCAGCTTGTTAATGTTTTTATTCACAATATTATATACTGTTATATATTATTGATACTAATAATATATTATATTATATATTATTAATATATAATTTTTATATATCTTATTATTTTAAGATTGCATTTATCCCTTTTTTATGCTTTGATAAATCCAGTTTTTAAGAGACAGAACTACATGCGTATATTATTCAATTCTAAGCTTTTAAAACAGCAACATGCACAAAAATGGAAAGTGACAAAGCAATGTGCTCTAGAAAGTCAATATTGCAGTAATTATCCTGAAAATACTTCCAGAACATAACTTCATATATATATATATTTGTTCCTATAAAATATTTACTCCTATAAAATATGAAAACATATTTAATTATGTTTATGGCTGCTAACTATCTTAAAATATTTATCGAATAATAAATATTTCCTTCACTCATTTGAAACATCACTTTTTATCATATATTAAATTAGACTTTTCATTTTGGGTGAATTCATGGATTCCACTTATTTCTGTTCAGGAGCTTTTGCCTTTCCTAAAAACTTTCTCAGTACTTAGCTAAAAATAATTGTAGCCTTATAAGACATTCTTATAACTGTGAGATTAAATGTTAGTCACTAAAGTCATGCCTAACTCTGCAACCCCATGTACTGTAGCCTACAAGGTTCTTCTGTCCATGGGATTCTCCAAGCAAGAATATTGGAGTGGGTAGCCATCCCCTTCTCCAGAGAATATTCCTGACCCAGGGATAAAACCCAGGCTTTCTGCATTGCAGGCAGATTCTCTACCATCTAAGCCCCCAGGGAAGTTTAAAGATTAAAGTTTAAGATTTAAATTAATGCTTAAAGATTAAGATTAAACTTCTCTTAAATTAGAATTTTATATAATTTTAGTGAAACCGTGAATGAGCCTCATATCTAATATGTGATTGGTATCTTAATTAATATTTTAATAAAGACAGATTAATTCTATTTTTTCCCTCTGACACTTTTTTCTTAGAATTATTTTTAGTGCCATTTAATATTTTCTAATAAGCTTTTTGGTTATTCATGAGATGGTTGTGGTGGTAGTTTAGTCACTAAATCGTGTCTGACTCTTGCAACCCCACTGACTGTAGCCCACCAGGCTCCTCTGTCCATGGGATTCTCCAGGCAAGAATATTGGAGTGGGTTGCCATTTCCTTCTCCAATTCATGAGATAGGTATATACAATCTCTTTTCTCTTGCAGAACTTTTTTCAATGTGTAATGCAATATTGTCTTCCTTGCATTTTCTTTTTTCCCTCAGCATATGGGAAAACTAATACATTATTATCTCATAATTTTGTAGTTGGTCATCTTAGAGATAATCTTGCTATTTGACCAGATTTTCAAATTATCCTCTGTAGTTTCCCAAGTGTATAATTGTATTAGCTAAAAGTTTTAGATTCACTTGTATAATTTCAGCTGAATAAGTGAAAAGGAATTTTAACTGGATAATAATTTCAACTAAATAATAATATGTTCATAAGTAAATACTTTCACATAATATCAGATATATATTTCAAATTGAGAAAATAAAAGATGATATTTGGCTAGAATGAAAGTTTCAAAGATGGTTTTCAACCTTCTATGAATAAATAAAGTGTAGATGCTTAAACTATTTTACTTGTTCAAAGAAAATGCATCTACTTTGTATTTCTCATGAAATTAATTAATTTATTTCAATTGGAGAATAATTACTTTGCAATACGGTGATGATTTTGATTTTGCCATATATCGACATGAATCAGCCACAGGTATATATGTGTCACCCCCATTCTGAACCCACCTCCTTCCTCACATTATCCTTCTGAGTCTTATGAGTGCCTTTTATAAAAGATTTCTCAACATTTTTTTTGCTAGCACTTGTTTCAAAGTAAGATATTTGTGCGCATATACTGACATCTGGTGGCTAATCAGTGTTGTATTAATACTTCTAATGCAGCATGACGGAAAGTGAATAAAACATACCATAAGAGAAAAGTTCTAGCTAAATTTATAAAAGGAGTAAAAATTTATTTTGTTTTTATATTCATGGAAAATAATATAAGAAAAATGTAAGCACTCTTGTTAGACTCTTACTATAGGGAAATTATAACATGTTATATCCTCTTGTCAAATATCTTGTTTTGTCTGTTGTTATTGCTTTGCATTCCTGCTATTTACATAATTGGTACTCTATACTGCAGGACTGCTAAAATCGTTGCTGGGATAAAACATCTTCAGGTAGAAGAATTATTGAAGAAATGAAGATGCTACATGTTTGTGCTGTGCTTAGTCGCTCAGTAGTGTCCAGTTCTTTGCAATCCTGTGAACTGCATAGCCTGTCAGGCTTCTCTGTCCATGGGGATTCTCCAGGCAAGAATACTGGTGTGTGCTGCCTTGGCCTCCTCCAGAGGATCTTCCCAACCCAGGTATCCTGCATTACAGGTTAATTCTTTACTATCTTAGACACCAGAGAAACCCAAGAATACTGGAGAGGTAGTGTATCCCTTTTGAAGGAGATCTTCCTGACCCAGCAATTGAAAAGGGACCTCTCGTATTGAAGTTGTATTCTTTACCAGCTGAGACACCAGGGAAGCCTTCTACATGTTTAGTGGTGCTTTGTTAAATTAGGAAAATCTTGAGAAGTGGGATGAAAATGGACAACACAGTGTTATTCAAGTCAGTATCCCAGAAGCAAGGATTTCTTTTTTTTAATGTTGAAGAAGTAGACAATATAAATCAAAACACTCCAGTTGTGGATGGCTTGTCCTGCTGCATGAAGATCTCAGGTGGATTAAAAGCCAGAGTATCTGCTGAAACTAATATGTTTAAAACTGTTGTGCAACTCAGTTCCTGCCCTGTGGCATAGCAAGAGTTAATTAGGCTCAAAACTGATATCATAAGCTCAGGATTTAATTGTATCTTTTAGTGATAATAACACACACTCTTAAATGGTGAATGACTCCTTTTATATTACACAGTTTTAGATTCTGCAACTTGAAAGATTTCCCATTCTCAAGGAATACTGAAACCATACACTTTCCAAATTATCCACATTATCTTATTTATTGATCTTGTATGTTTGCAACATTATAAGTCCTGGCTTGTTACATCTGATTCTAAGTATTAAATTTATTAAATTGACTAGGTCCAAATTTACTAGTCTGGAAAATATAGGTGAATTCAAGAAAAATTTATGTAGACTTAACTATACTTTATGCTTCAGTTCCATTCTATGTTGGAAGAGGTGTAAAGTCAATATTGCAACTTGTATATTCTTATTATCTATTTTGCAACTGTCAGTTCAAATCAATTCCTTATTTTTAAAACTTCTTAAAGATTTTTTAAAGGATTTTTCTTATCCTTTTTTTCCAATCATATTTTTGTTGTTGTTGTTGGTTTGATTTCTTTACTTTGTCTCTGCTTTTCATACCTATCTCTGTCCATCTCAGATTTTGCATTTTTTCTTCTCCTTCCATTTTCTAGTATTGCTCTACATGGCATGGAGTGAGATTAAGGAAGATGATATCCGACATACTGGCCATAGTAGCAGTTTTAAATTAGCACTGAAAATCACCATAAAATTTATATAATTCTACTATTTTACAAATTTATGAAGAATGATATGAAAATGTTCAAACAGTTATGTCACGGTCTTTTGAAAATTTGTCCATAGAACTAGATTTATTACCTATTTGTCCAGCAGCATGTCCCTTTTCCACCTTACCTTCCTAGGTAGTCCAACCTGTAAAGTAATATTTTTTATGCCTCTCAGAAAATTATTTTTATCATTCACAATTCAAAGTGAGGCTTGTGATGGATTTCTATTTTAAGGATGATGAATTTGAACTCCTCTCTTTAGTTTCTTTGATTTTAAATTTCACTCTCTGAATCAATGTATTTATAACTGTGAGAATGACTACTTACTTGAATGAGATCTTATCTTTTTAAACTTTTTCTTTTTGCATATTATTCCCAAAATATTTCCTTTTTCTCGTTTCCAAATCTAAAAATACATTTATAGGGTTAGGGAAGATGTAAAGTATATAGAGTCATGATTACATAGATAAACTCATAATTTTCTAAGCTTCCCTGTTAGGAAGCAACACTATCATTGAATCCAGGGGTCTCTACTTTTCATTCATTCTATCAATACGTACTGAGTTTACTATTTACCAGATTATATTATAGGACCTGGCAGAAGAGAGGGTAAAGTCAACAACACTTGAACTTAAAAACCTCACAGTCAAATTTGGAAAATCTCTCTCTCTAGAAACTTTCGAATCCTTCAGTTTTCCTGACAGAGAAAACTCTTCATTATTTCCTTTTTTTTTTTTTTTTTTTTTTTCTATGTGTTTTTATTTTTTTATATTTTAAATGTTTTTTTGT
>SJYA01001732.1:20168-46870 GCA_006410615.1 Neotragus moschatus
TTTTTTTTTTTTTTTTTTTCGAAGTTCCTAATGATTAACTATGCCAAAGCCTTTGATTGTGTGGATTATAATAAACTGTGGAAAATTCTGAAAGAGATGGGAATACCAGAACATCTGACCTGCCTCTTGAGAAATCTTGAGAAATGCAGGTCAGGAAGCAACAGTTAGAAGTGGACATGGAACAACAGACTGGTTCCAAACAGGAAAAGAAGTATGTCAAGGCTGTGTATTGTCACCTGATTTATTAAACTTATATTCATAGTACATCATGAGAAAAGCTGGGCTGGAGAAAGCACAAGCTGGAATCAAGATTACTGGGAGATACATCAATAACCTCAGATATGCAGATGACACCACCCTTACGGCAGAAAGTGAAGAAGAACTAAAGAGCGTCTTGATGAAAGTGAAAGAAGAGAGTGAAAAATTTGGCTTAAAGTTCGATATTCAGAAAACAAAGATCATGGCATCCGGTCCCAGGTCCCATCACTTCATGGCAAATAGATAGGGAAACAGTGAAAACAATGGCTGACTTTATTTTTCTGGGCTCCAAAATCACTGCAGGTGGTGATTGCAGCCATGAAATTAAAAGACGCTTATTCCTTGTAAGGAGCATATTAAAAAGCAGAGACATTTCTTTGTCAAAAAGGTCTGTCTAATCATGGCTATGGTTTTTCCAGTGGTCATGTATGGATGTGAGAGTTGGACTATAAAGAAAGCTGAGCGCTGAAGAATTGATGCTTTTGAACTGTGGTGTTGGAGAAGACTCTTAAGAGTCCCGTGGACTTCAAGGAGATCTAACCAGTCCATTCTAGTGGAAATCAGTCCTGGGTGTTCACTTGGAAGGACTGATGTTGAAGCTGAAACTCCAAAAATTTGGCCACCTTATATGAAGAGCTGATTCATTGGAAAAGACCCTGATGCTGGCAAAGATTGAGGGCAGGAGGAGAAGGGGACGACAGAGGATGAGATGGTGGGATGGCATCACCGATTCAATGGACATGGGTTTGGGTGGACTCTGGGAGTTGGTGATGGACAGGGAGGCCTGGTGTACTGCAGTTGATGGGGTCACAAAGAGTCAGACACGAGTGAGTGACTGAACTGAACTAAACATAATGTCTTTCTTTCTTTTTCTGTCTATCTTTTTCTAACTCTCTTAAGGATCTCAATTCATCTTAAAATTTGGTTTCTAAAACAAATTGGTTTTCTTTTTCTGTATATACTACCTTTGGGTAATTTCCTTGACCCTCAGGGTTTCAACTACTCATTTTATGCCTCTTTTTCCCAAATTTATTTGTCTTCCTAGACCTTTCTTAATAATCTCAGATTAATTATCATACTGATTGCTTGCTGTACAAACACAAGCAATACAGAGGAGCTTCAAAATGTCAAAACTGAACAAATATTCTTCCTCTTAGGGCCTATTTCTTCTGTATTTTCTCTTTATGCTGGCAGCACTGTGTTTGATCTGTTAACACAACCAAGGACCTAGAAGTNTCTTAATAATCTCAGATTAATTATCATACTGATTGCTTGCTGTACAAACACAAGCAATACAGCGGAGCTTCAAAATGTCAAAACTGAACAAATATTCTTCCTCTTAGGGCCTATTTCTTCTGTATTTTCTCTTTATGCTGGCAGCACTGTGTTTGATCTGTTAACACAACCAAGGACCTAGAAGTTTATTCTTGACTTTTTCCCCCTTTATCTCCTGTGACTAATCATCAATTTTGCTGATTTTACTCTCCATGTATTTTTTTTAACCAATGCATCTCCTCTATTCTTATTACCTAAGTCTTTCTTCAGACCCCAATTCTCTCATGATTATCAAACCCAATAGTTGTTGCCCCTTGTTTTGTTCTCCTCACATTTACCCTTCTTACACATCAGTGACATCAAATGGAAAGTTAAGTAATTACCTAAATACTCTAATGACTCCCGCTTTTATATTGGATAAATCTCAATCTCCTTAATCATATATTTAGGATATAAACTACTTTATAAACCAATGCATTTATAGTTTATACTCCAATAATGTTAAATTGCTTTTATATGGTATACATATGGTATGCATCACATGTTCATATTTAAAAGTCATCAAGTGTCTTCAAATCACTTGCCTTAATCCTGCTTATAAGTTAAGATATCCACCAGTAAGCTTAAATTAATATTCCTTATTTTGCTGTGATTACTTTTCTGCAGTCTTCCTGTAGTGTGTTTTATTGCTATTTTTGACTTTCCATCATGCACTATGGTCAGCTTTTATTTATATTGTCTTGCCCTTCTTCACCTATATCCATTGCTAATAGACTGAAAAATCTCCAAAGAGGGAATGTGCAGTGCACAAGCATAGTGCTCTATGCAAGACAGATTATGAACTATTCCATGAGAATCAATTTTGCAGTGTTACAATGTTGCATTCCAGGTTGTAATTATAACTATGCAGATATTTAAAATGTCAATTTGATGATATCACTTAACTGCTTAAAATTCTCCACCAGCTCCTAACTATACTTTATTTGTGTTCTTTATGAATCTCCTTGCTCCAATTTTAAGAGACTTACTATTTCTATTCATAGAATATTCTCCTAGATTTGCATGAATTATTCCTTTACTTCCTTCTGACCTTTGTTCAAATTTTGCCTTATCAAAAATGTCTTTACCAATCTTGGTAACATTCTACTTGGTCACATTCTACCTGATATATGTTAAATAGTTTATTTTATTAAATTAATATTTATTTTATTAAATAGTTTATTTTATTTATTTGTGCATCATCTTGAGTTTATCAGACTATACATTTCATAAAAACTGTGACTTTAGTATTTTGTCTACTGTTATAGTCATAACAACAAGAGTACTTTGGATTTATTAAGATAATTATATAAAATAATAGATTCTTCTTTGGTTAGTTTCTCTGCCAGATTTTTAAAAATGATTTCTTAAAAACTTTTTTATAGAAACTATCTTAATAAATTGATCTTGATGTTAGGATTTAAAAGTTTGGTATATACATTGAGGAAAGAGTTGTTTGAAACATATGGTCTGATATGGTAGTCTGGAAAATATTCCTGTTAAGTTGTCCATGGGCATTCCCTGGTGACTCAGTCAGTAAATAATCTGGCTGCAATACAGGAGACATAGATTTTATCTTGATTCAGGAAGATCTCCTGGAGAAGGAAATGGCTACCCACTCCAATATTATTGTCTGGGAAATTCTATAAATGAAGGAGCCTGGCAGGTTATAGTCCATGGAATCACAAAAAGTCAGATATTATTGATTTACTAAGCACCTTAAGGATATCCTAAACTTGTAGATAAGATTTTATTCTACTTTCCAGAATAACAATTTTATGTGGAACTTTAAGACTGAAGCTGTTAATAAAATTGGGAGCTACTGAAGGTTTTGTGCTTGGAATAGGAGCTAATTCATTCAGTTGTTAAATGTATAAGGTGACGAGATGCAGGGTGTATCTACAAGTAAACATAGAAAATATTTAATATTTATTAAATATTCATTACATAATTGAAACTTTCATAATTATTGTTTTATTAAATAATACTTACTATGTAGGTGATATTATACTCATCTAACTTTAAGTATCAAACAAGATTCACGGATAAGTGAAAAAATTATCTAACTAGTATTTATTAGGGATTATTGATTGACAGGCTTAGTATTCCTTTCCTGGGAGAACTGAAGCTGTATTTAAACTAAGTCCTAGTTTTATAATATGAGAGTCAGCATAAATGACTCCATTTGGGGCCTGCTGTCTTGTTTTTAACAACAGGAAAGGACTGCTTCAATATTGATAATGTCTCATTGCCATGGGATTATCTGAGTTTCCCCTTTAGGCTAGATAAGAGTCCCACTGTACTTGTTATTGCATAAGGTTGTAAATAGAGATTTTTAGATGAAGTACAAACAATAATTATAGTGAATGAATGCAATAGAGATGTCAGAATGAATGGCTAAAACATCTATTTCTATGCCGAAGAAGGAGGGTTTTGTAAACAAGATGGAATAGTTGCTCAGTTGCTAAGTCATGTCCAACTTGTTGCACCCCATGGACTGCAGAATGCCAGGCTCTTCTATCCTCCACTATTTCCCAGAGTTTGCTCAAATTCATGTCCATTGATTCAGTGATGATATCTCACCATCTCATCCCTTTGTCTTCAATCTTTCCCAACATCAGAGTATTTTCTAATAAGCTGGTTCTCTGTATCAGATCACCAAACTATCAGAGCTTCAGCTTTATCATCAGTCCTTCCAATGAATATTAAGGATCAATTTCCTTTAGGATTGACAGTTTTGATCTCCTTGATGTGCAAGGAACTCTCAAGAGTCTTCTCCAACACCACAGTTCAAAAATATCAATTCTTGAGTGCTCAGCCTTCTTTATGGCACACCTCTCATATCTCTACATGACTACTGAACAAGCCTTAGGTCTGACTATAAGGACCTTTGTCAGTAAAGTGTTGTCTCTGTTTTTTAATACACTGTCTAGATTTGTCATAGCTTTCTCTCCAAGAAGCAAGAATCTTTTAAGTTCACGGCTTCAGTCACCATCTGCAGTGATTTTGAAGATAAAGAAAATTAAAATCTGTCACTGCTTCCAATTTTTCCTTTCTATTTGCCATGACTTGATTGAACTGTGTGCCTTGATCTTAGTTTTTTGAATGCTGAATTTTAAGCTAGATTTTTCACTCTCCTCTTTCACACTTATCAAGAAGCTCTTTACTTTCTCTTCACTTTCTGCCATTACAGCAGTATAATCTGCATATCTGATGTTGTTGATATTTCTTCTAGCAGTCCTAATTTCAGCTTGTTAATCATACAGCCTAGCATTTCACATGGTGTGCTCTGCATATAAGTTAAATAAACAGAGTGACATTATATAGCCTTGCCATACACCTTTCCCAATGTTGAACCAGTCCGTTGTTCTGTGTAAGGTTCTAGCTGCTGTTTCTTGAGCCACATATAGGTTTCTAAGAAGACAGGTAATGTAGTCTGGCATTTGCGTTTATTTAAGAATTTTCCACGGCACACAGTCGAAGGCTTTTGCACAGTCAATGAAGCAGAAATAGATGTTTTACTGGAATTCCCTTGCTTTTTCTATGATCCGCTGAATTTGGCAATTTGATCACTGGCTCCCCTGCCTTTTCTAAATCCAGCTTGTACATCTGGAAGTTCTCATTTCACATACACTGAATCCTAGCTTGAAGGATTTTGAGTATAACCTTGTTAGCATGTGAAATGAGCATGATTGTACAGCACTTGGAACATCTTTTGGCATTGTCCTTCTTTGGAATTGGAATGAAAACTGGCCTCTTCCAGTCCTGTGACCACTGCTGAGGTTTCTATATTTGCTGGCATATTGAGTGCAGCACTTTTACAGCATCATCTTCTAGGATTTGAAATAGCTCAGCTAAAATTCTATCACCTCCACCAGCTTTGTTTGTAATAATGCTTCCTTAGGCCCACTTGATTTCACACTCTAAGTTGTCCAGCTATAGACGAGTGACTAAATCATGGTGATTATCTAGGTTATTAAGATCTTCATTGTATAGTTCTGTGTATTCTTGACACATCTTCTTACTCTTCTGCTTCTGTTAAATTCTTACTGTTTCTGTCCTTTATTGTGCCCATACTTGCATGAAATGTTCACTTAATTTCTCTAATTTTAGGGATATAAATTCAGGGAAGGTGACAAGGTGAATAAGATTCTTATACTTAAAAATGGATTAGAGAATGTATTTAGGCTTGATGTCAGTGACCAACTGGTTTAGTGAATCACCGAGGAATAGCAGTTCAGCATGTTTTACTATGCCATACTCTGTATGTGTCTGCATTTTGGTGTAGATTGAAATTTTATATCTTTCAGAAACTTATTTTTCTTTGTCTAATCTCCTAATTAATCCTTGCACAAGAAGTCTAAATAGTTATTACAGGGATTAATGCATTTCTGCTCTGTTCAGTCATCCTTCCCATGTCCAGCTGCTTCAGCAGAATGATCTGTTTTGTGTGGAAGCTAAATAATCAACAGAACAAAATTTCAGTTATTTTTGGCACTTCGAAATGTAGTATAATTTGATAAACTGCCAAAAAATAAGTTGTTAACATGACTCCAAATTCTAATAATCCAAGTTGTTGCTGATTTCACTATGTTAGCATGATGTATAACTATTAGTTTCTGTACAGGAAGCAAAATGAACATTTTAAAATTGCATTTACGTGAAATTACAATAGATTCAATTCTTATCTAATATTTATATTATTTGTCAGGGGAGGCTAGTATAACATGTTTTAAAATGATTTTCAGCAAACTAATTATTCAGATAGTTCAAGGGAAAAAAAACAGTTGAAAGTGCTTTTTTGTAAAGACAAAATATTTTATAACTCACTAAATAAATTTACCTATATATATATTAAATTGAATTATGCATGGTAATATATAATTAAAGCTACAGGGAGCTATCTTTAACATATAATTAAAGATATAGGGAGATGGTATTTAAAATTAGATGCCAGAAGGTAAGGTGTAATTGTTTTATCTGTTTAAATCTTCTCATTAACACTATTAGGAGGCAAAGATATAGATGAGGAATTTGTGGCTTAGGATTACCAATGTGATTTCATTCCTCACATGAGAAAAATCATCTGAAATGATGTCATTCTTCCCCATTAGAAAGAACTCAGTACAATCATTATATTTACAAAGGATTTGAAAAAAGTAGCATTTCTTTAATGGGGACATTTTTGACATTTCATAACTGGCTCGAGATATTTTAAGAAAAACTATCTTCAGTGACCCAGCCCCAAGCATCCTGTACCCTGCATTGAACTTAGACTGGCAATTCATTTCTTATATGATATTATACATGTTTCAATGCCATTCTCCCAAATCATCCCACCCTCTCCCACAGAGTCAAAAAGTCTGTTCTGTACATCTGCATCTCTTTTGCTGTCTTGCATACAGGATTATTGTTATCATCTTTTTTAATTCCAAATGTATGTTTTAGTATACTGTATTGGTGTTTTTCTTTCTGGCTTACTTCACTCTGTATAATCAGCTCCAGTATGGCAAAACCAATACAGTATTGCAAAGTAAAAAAATAAAAATATTAAAAAAAGATTCAAAGTGAAGGGATGGAGAAAGATTTTCATGCAAATGTAAAATGAAAGAGACCAGGAATAGCTATACTTATATCAGACAAAAGAGACTTTATGTGTATAAAAAGGAACAAAGAACCTCATTATGTTATAATAAAGGGATAAATTCATCAAGAAAAATAAATAAATCTTTGAATGCAAAAAAAAAGAAAAAATCTTCAGAAAACAAAAAAATAGAATAAACTCTGTGTGATCTCCACTCTCATTTTTCTCATGTACATAATATGAGGTTAAAACTCTCAATTCAACTTCTTTAATAATGTCTAATGCTTGGGAAACCTATATGCAGGTCAGGAAGCAACAGTTAGAACTGGACATGGAACAACAGACTGGTTTCAAATAGGAAAAGGAGTACATCAAGGCTGTATATTGTCACCCTGCTTATTTAACTTATATGCAGAGTACATCATGAGAAACGCTGGGCTGGAAGAAGCATAAGCTGAAATCAAGACTGCCAGGAGAAATATCAGTAACCACAGATATGCAGATGACACCACCTTTATGGCAGAAAGTGAGGAACTAAAGAGCCTCTTGATGAAAGTGAAAGAGGAGAGTGAAAAAGTTGACTTAAAGCTCAACATTCAGAAAACTAAGATCATGGCATCTGGTCCCATCACTTCATGTGAAATAGATGGAGAAACAGTGGAAACAGTGGCTGACTTTATTTCTTTGGGCTCAAAATCACTGCAGATGATGACTACAGACATGAATTTAAAAGATGCTTACTCATTGGAAGGAAAGTTATAACCAACATAGATAGCATATTAAAAAGCAGAGGCATTATTTTCCCAGCAAAGGTCCATCTAGTCAAGGTTATGGTTTTTCCAGTAGTCATGTATGGATGTGAGAATTGGACTGTGAAGAAAGCTGAGGGCCAAAGATTGATCCTTTTGAACTATGGTGTTGGAGAAGACTCTTGAGAGTCCCTTGGACTGCAAGGAGATCCAACCAGTCCATTCTATAGGAGATCAGTTCTGGGTGTTCCTTGGAAGGAATGCTGCTAAAGCTGAAACTCCAGTACTTTGGCCACCTCATGCCAAGAGTTGACTCATTGGAAAAGATTCTGATGCTGAGAGAGATTGGGGGCAGGAGAAGAAGGGGATGGCAGAGGATGAGATGGCGGAATGGCATCACCGACTAAATGGATGTGAGTTTGAGTGAACTCCAGGAGTTGGTGATGGACAGGGAGGTCTGGTGTGCTGCAATTCATGGGGTTACAAAGAGTTGAACAGGACTGAGCGACTGAACTGAATTGGATACTGGAAAATCTTGTTTATATTCACAAACCAACATTCAACATCATTGTGGTGGCATGTTAATAATCTAGCCTTTTAGTATTGTTCAGTCATTTCAGTCACTGAGTTGTGTCCGACTCCTTGCAACCCCATGGACTACAGCATGCCAGGCCTTGCTGTCCATCACCGGCTCCTGGAGTTTACTCAAACTCATACCCATGAGTCAGAGATTATATCCAACCATCTCATCCTCTGTCATCCGCTTCTACTCCCACCTTCAATCTTTACCAGCATCATGGTTTTTCCAAATGAGACAGTTCTTCACATCAGGTGGCCAAAGTATTAGTACTTCAGCTTCAGCATCAGTCCTTCCAATGAATATTTAGGACTGATTTCCTTTAGGATGGACTGGTTGGATCTCCTTTCTGTCCAAGGGACTCTCAAGAGTATTCTTTAACACCACAGTTCAAAAACATCAATACCTCAGCATTCAGCTTTCTTTATAGTCCAACTCTCACATCCATACATGACTATTTGAAAAACCATAGCTTGGAATAGATGGACTTTTGTTGACAAAGTAATGTCTCTGCATTTTAATAAGCTGTCTAGGTTGGTCATAACTTTTCTTCCAAGGAGCAAGAGGCTTTAAATTTCGTGGCTGCAGTCACCATCTGCAGTGATTTTGGAGCTCCCCCCAACCCCAAAAAAAAAAAAAAAAAAGGAAAGTCTGTCACGGTTTCCATTGCTTCCCCCATCTATTTGCCATGAAGTGACCTGAGTTTAAGTGAAGTCCAGGTGATGGTGACGGACAAGGATGCCTGCCGTGCTACGATTCATAGGGTCGCAAAGAGTTGGACACAACTGAGCAACTGAACTGAACTAAACTGAGCTGAACTGATGGGCCCAGATGCCATGATCATAGTTTTCTGAATGTTGAGCTTTAAGCCAACTTTTTCACTTTCCTCTTTCACTTTCATCAAGAGGCTCTTTAGTTCTTCTTCACTTTCTGCCATAAGAGTGCTGTCATCTACATATCTGAGGTTATTGATATTTCTCCTGGCAATCTTAATTCCAGCTTGTCCTTCATCCAGCCCAGCGATTCTCATGATGTACTCTGTATATGAGTTAAATAAACAGGGGGACAATATACAGCCTTGACATACTCCTTTCCCAATTTGGAACCACTCTGTCATTACATGTCCAGTTCTAACTGTTGCTACCTGACCTGCATAGAGGTTTCTCAAGAGGCAGGTCAGGTGGTCTGATATTCCCATCTCTTCAGAATATTCCACAGATTGTTGTAATCTACAGAGTCAAAGGCTTTGGTATAGTAAATAAAGCAGAAGTAGATGTTTTCTCTGGAATGCTGTTGCTTTTTTGATGAGCCAACTCATGTTGGCAATTTGATCTCTGGTTCCAGCTTGTACATCTGGAAGTTCATAGTCTATGTACTGTTGAACCCTGGCTTGGAGAATTTGAGCATTACTTTGCTAGCATGTGAGATGAGTGCAATTGTGTGGTAGTTTGAACATTCTTTGGCATTGCCTTTCTTTGGGATTGGAATGAAAATTGACCTTTTCAGTCCTCTGGCCACTGCTGAGTTTTCCAAATATTCTTCACACTTCAACTATTTACTAAGAATTTTTTGTGAGTTTGTGAAATTTGCAGTTTATTTCCCTTTATTAACCTTCATAACAATATTATCACAAATTGATTATATTTTCCTTAATACCCCAAACATACTTTAATTTTTATAATTTGCTTCTATTTAAGAAAATATTCAGTAATAGTAGCTACCATCTACAGTCATCTAAGCTAAAGAGCTATTTTTTTTCAATCTACCCTTTTTCCACTCATCCATTCTCTTATCTAAATTGTTAATTATTTTTCCAGATACTTGAAAAATTAATTTTCTTTAACTGCACTCCCATCCCTGCTGATGTTTTAGTTGATGATCTATGATCATTTCCTTAGGATCTAATATCTTCTCTCTCGTATGAAATTGACATTATAGTCAGATCTGTTGAATGTTTTTCACTAAAAGCACAGCAGTAACAAAACGAAATGAAACAAACAAAAAACCAACTAACCTCAAATGGTCTTCTACTAATTACATAGTGGAAAAGGATAGAGGCCAAAATCCTAAGTATGGCTCTCAAGAATGTTCATTGTATATTTCTATCCTATTATTTAAACCTATTGTCATTTTTCTTTTAGGAAAAATCTATAGGTCTCTGTACTATGTACCAAGTACTTTATTAAATGTGAGAAATGAAGCAATGAATGCAATAAATAAAATCTCACTCTATGTATTATTTAGTCAGTCCCACCAGAGAGTTTTCTCCAATAAAAATGTTGGCAGTAAATATTGCTTTTATGTTTAGAGTGTTCAGAAGATAACACTCTTTCTTCCCTTCCTGACCCACTTCTTGAACCTCAAGCTTCAGAGCATATATTATTATTCCTTAAGAACCTTTTCTGATTTTTCTATTTAGAGGTAGTTGTGTTTATAATAGAATTTTAAAATACTAAATATCATACAATTTGTCATTATTTGTTTATATCACTTGATTATTCTTAAAATTTAGAGGTCATTGCTATCCTTTAACATTTAATGAAAGCTATTCAACTTTTCTCGTGAAAATTGCAATGTGTACAAAATCAAGTGAAGAATAATTTCAAAGGATTATAAATTTATCAAAACTTGCTAATGTACTCCAAGTTTAGCACTATTCCATGTTTCTTGAAAGTACTGGGTGCATTCTATTTGTTTTGAATTGCCATTTCACAGCAAATATATTTTGAAGAAATTATTGAATAGCTTTTAAGACTTTTAGTACTCTAATCAATATGCTTTTAAGAACAGTAGCTCCTACCAAAGCTTCCATACATGTTTTTTTCTGAAATTTTATAAAATTAAATGAATTGATTATAGTAGACTAATAAATAGGTGATAGTGAAACAGACACATACCTTAAGAATATTTTTATACATTATTATTATATAAACTTTATGGTAAGCATTTATTGCCTTTTGTTTACCTCTTTTCCTCAGATCATTTTTTTCCACTATTTTCAATCCAGTTTGTAAACTTGAGAGGAAAAGTAAGTTCTGAAAGGATATTTAACGGAGCTTACATCTCACATCTATTTTAAGGGACATAGGGTAAGTCTGCATTTGGAAACTTGCAGTCCTGCTGTCTAAGCTCAGTCTCTTTTGTGAATGACAGCATTTGTAATTTAAGTCCATCTGGAACACCTCAAGCATTCAGTTCATTTATTAACTTATTACCAGGCTTGGCATATGAGTCCTCAGACTATCAGTGAGGCAGAAAACTTAAATGAAATTAGATAAGCAGACATTAATAGAACAGTATGTGTATTAGAGATACTGAAAAAAGCTTCCTGTTTTTCATTTTTTGAAGTGTCTGTCCATTTATCTCCTTGATGCCAGATTAGTATAAATTAGCTTTGCCCAAATTTATCCCCAGATTTTGACCAGTTGGATAAAAATAAATGAAATAACTAGTTTGGCCAGAAGAGGGAGATCTTGTTAAAATATTCATAAGAAAAGTTTTTAAAATTTTTAAATTTTGTCTGTTTAAAAAAAAAAGATTAAGCTTCCAGATATTTAACTTTCAGAAAGTTAATGCTTCCTATAATTAGATATTTCCTTTTGCAAAATGTATCTTGGAAAAATGAGGAATATAATTTTTCCTACTCTACTTATCCTAACTTTCATACAGTAAATGTTGTTAAGGGTGTCCCTGCTGGGTCAGAGGTTAAAATAACAGAAATTTGAAATATCAAATATGATATTGAGTATTATTAATAAATACTTAGTCTTATTTGAAGCAATTTGCTTTTTTACATTTTTTGACATGCAATTTATTTGAATTTAAGTCCTTTGTATCATCAATTCTCCTTAAAGAACATATCTAAAACTGACACAATTACTTATAAAAAAGAGCAATTTTAATGNGTCAGAGGTTAAAATAACAGAAATTTGAAATATCAAATATGATATTGAGTATTATTAATAAATACTTAGTCTTATTTGAAGCAATTTGCTTTTTTACATTTTTTGACATGCAATTTATTTGAATTTAAGTCCTTTGTATCATCAATTCTCCTTAAAGAACATATCTAAAACTGACACAATTACTTATAAAAAAGAGAAATTTTAATGTTTATTATTAATCACTGAGAACCTCATACATGATGCTATGCTATGCTATGCTATGTTAAGTCACTTCCGTCGTGTACGACTCTGTGCGACCCCATAGACAGCAGCCCACCAGGTTCCCCTGTCCCTCGGATTCTCCAGGCAAGAACACTGGAGTGGGTTTCCATTTCCTTCTCCAATGCATGAAAGTGAAAAGTGAAAGTGAAGTCGCTAGGTCGTGTCCAATGCTCAGTGACCCCATGGACTGCAGTCTACCAGGGTCCTCCATCCATGGGATTTTCCAGGCAAGAGTACTGGAGTGGGGTGCCATTGCCTTCTCCGTGATACAAGATAGATAGCCCAAATATATACACTCATTTGCGCGTCTGTTTGGGTTATTATACACATACTACTGTTTTGGTCTCTCTCTCTCACACACATGTACACATACACGTATACATATGTCTGTGTATAAATATATACATATATATTTGTATTATGATGTTGAACCATTAATCTTTGCCCCAGCTGATAGTTTTAGAATATATGAAAACAATCACAGATGGAACACTGATTGTACCACCTGGAGGGCTGGACTTGATAAATCTGTAACAGGATAGGAGAAGAAGTTTGTCACTAATCATTATTAATCTTTTCCCAAAATTAATTCATAAAATTTAGGAACTGGCATTTCTTTTGTTTTGAGTACCACTGTTAACACTTGTAAATTTCCATAGCTGCTACTAAAATGTATGTCTGTTTCTTATAGGTGTTGATGAAAACTAGTATTGATATTATCAACAAATATATGTTCAGTGTTTGCCCTATGATTATGGAGAAATTTAACAACGCTGAGTGATGTATTTCTTTACTTGAATTATTAGATTAGCCCTTACTCACTTTTTATTTCAGAATCAGCATGCTACATCCTTTTTAACCTCAAATTAGTACCCAGACTCCAGATTAAGGTCAGAAATACTTTTGCCCATGACCAAACATTTATACCTTTTACACTGCTTTATGTTAGACAATGCCACTGACACTTGGTTGCCTGAGACACTGGACTTCTCTGAGTTCCTAGTGTAGAAACCCATTTTCAAATCTATAAATTAATTACTGATTAGAGTCTTTGTAGTTTTGGAATCTCTGTGGCCTTCCTCCCTACCAAATTTCAGCCTTCTCTACAGAGAGCAATGTATTGATTTCTGCCCCATAGGCCTCTTACTATGTAACAATAGACTTTCTTTCACGAAGTTCAACTTTGTCTTCATTAAACAGTTTTAAAAGACACATCTGAACATCAAAAAACATTTTGCAATCTTCCTCTAAAATGATTTATATATTTTCTATCATTCTATATCATTGAATGTGAAGGTCTCTCCTTATTTTCAATGTCATATGTTTAGCTTTCAGGTAAAGCAATAAGTATTTATTTCACCACTAATACAATGTTGCTTATGCAAACAACACTATACACTAAGTATAGATACGTATGTAATAAAAAATACAGAGACATAAATGAGATTGATGAACCATACAGTCAGCATAGAAGTCACCTCATGAGTTAAAAGTAGAGAATTTCACCTCTACTTGTAGCATTTAATTTTTTGAGCTAAGAGGTGGATAAAGATGTCTTCAGTTTTTTTATACCTAGTTTGTCTTAAATGTTACATAATATCTATAATTAGGATTTTTAAATATAATTTTGAAACATTATCTATTTCTTTTAGATGTTCTAAATTTGCATACAAAATTTCTTTTTATATTTTGAAGATTAATTTAAACAGGTAGTAGTAGAAAGTAATGTACATTTTCTTCATGTTGGGAATTACACAGGTTGTTCTGGAAAATAAGAAAACAATGAAAGAGCAGTGGAATCTTTATCATATCATGTAGGAAGAAAAGTTGCAAATTACTTTTTTAAAATGAACTTTTTGTAGGCACTTCAAAGATGTTTATTTAAAAAATACTCAGAAAATAAATAAAAATTAAAAATTACTCAAGCAATCTATATCAATGCTTCTGTTTATTGATAGCATCACTAGAATAAAATGAATCACCCCATTGTCCTTAAAAACATAATTGGTTGTGATCCCATTGTTTTAAAAATATATTATTGTGGAAATTTCACAGGATTTATTGGAAACCCTGATAAAATTTTTTTTCTTTCTACTTAAGAAATATTCTTTAGATTCTATGTCTGCTAGTCATATCAGTTAGGATTCCCTAGGTCAACACAGTTTTTTCTGACATGTCAGTTCCAGAGTCCGGTGACTTGCAAGATTCTGTGTGTGCTTGAGTGTGTGTGTGTGCAACTTAGTTTTCTAACTTGTTGAAATAAATTCTGCTTTCCACATGGCCCTTACTTCTTCCCTCTTGGTTAGATTTGAATTTAAGCTAGATTCAGAGTAGCATAGGACGTACTTCCTAAATGGAAAAGTTAGGAATTTTTCCTCAGAGAAAACTTCATTGACAGACTCTGTGTGTGTGTGTGTGTGTGTGAGAGAGAGAGAGAGAGAGAGAGCGCTCTGGTATTCATCTATAATAATTGGATAGCTTTCAAAGATGATATAGCAAGAGATCAAATATGTATCAAGTGATAGAGAAGTATATTTTGCTTATAAATTCTTTTCAGTAATTTTAGAACCAGGGGATATCTTAATAGTTAGTTGCTCACTCTTTGTTTATAGCACATTGATTCAGAAAGCAATTTAAACTCATCTTTATAAATGATTTATTTCCAAAAACCATTCTTTTTTGAAACGGTACTACTAGCAATTTGAATTTTCATTTTTCTCAAGACTTTGTGGCCTCATCAGCTGTATGTTTGCCAATAAAAAAAAAAAAATCCTGCTAATTTGCAGTAGGGAAAATATTGCCTGAGTGAAAAGACTTATGCTTTAGTCTTCTTTGATTTACTACCTATGAAACTTTAGACTTTCAAGGAGTCCATTTATATCTTTGTACTTCTGATCCATCATTAGAACTAACTTGACCATATTTTTTTTCTTTTTTTATATAGTAAACATTAAAGTATGCAGTCAAGTACATTAAAACAAAAAAATTATATAAATAGGCACTGGATAATATAGAATAATATATGATTTTTTTATAAATGACATTTAGGGCTGTCATGTAGGAGATTCTAACTGAATAGATAGAGATATGTACATTGATCACTTTTAGAACTAAGAAGAAAAGAGAGAGTGAAAGGAAAAAATGAAAGTCAATTAAATTCTTAATTAACTGAATAAAATTCTGTGTCTTTGTGAAGTTAAAGAAAATGGCACAGTGCGTTTGACTCAGAATGGTATTTGTAAAAAATCTTCATTCTCATTACTACTTTCTATACTTCTTACCTTCTGTTTTCTCTTATTTTGTATGTTGTTATTTGAGTGATTTATTTTCTTACTCTTAATTTTTGTTAGAACTGCTTCAATTATACCCTTTTGCTCAGTGGAGAAACTCGCTCACTTTTAAAGCTTGCTCAATTATGATTTCAAATATTTTTTATATTTGGCATTATAATTTATTTTAGATTTACAAATAACAATGATAACGGCAATGCAGCCAAACATTTGGCCTAATATTACTTAAATTCATCCATCTGCCTTTGTGTGTGTGCTTATAAAAGTTTATTGCTAATGAAACAGTTTAATTTTCTACTTTCATTATTTTTGATATGTGTATTAGATTAACATAAATTATTTGTTTATCTTTGAAAAGTATCTATTCTTTTAAATCTGATATTCCATGGAAAGCATTTAAAAGAGAAGCAATATGTGTCAGAATTGTCAATAAGACTTATCTTTTTATTTTTCTTCTCCAAAGACAAATTTCTAGTTTTGGATCATGCTATGTAAGCCAAGGTTATTTAATTACAGCATTGCACATGATTAATGTCATTTAACTGCTATCTACTGTAGAAGAATAGATTTTACATCAGCATTAAAAAATATATAGTCAAGGTGATAGTTTAATGTAAAATTAACCTGCTATGCTAATTTTGCTTACTGTTGATAGACTAAGTATTGATATATCTATGTTGAAATCTATAGATATAGTTATCTATATATATTTATATGAATCTAAATACTTTTTAAAATATGTAGCAGTTGTGTCATGGTACATCAGTTTTGAAGTTAAAAATAATGATAACAATTTACTGAGTATCTGTTATGTTCATTGCCATGCAATCAGTGAAAATCTGACAGCAGTGTCTGTTAGAGATCCAGATTTCCTGCACTCAGCCAAGATATAATGGATCTTTCATTTTTAATGAGTGTTACAGATCATTCTTATGTAGGTGTTCTGCAGACACCAGACTTTTAAAACAGTGTGCTATTATGTTACATACAGACTGCGTGGCTCACATAAATTGACTCACTTAGTAGTCATAACAATACACTTCAATTTGAATATTAATATACTACTTTTGCGGAGAAGGCAATGGCACACAACTCCTGTACTCTTGCCTAGAAAATCCCATGGATGGAGGAGCCTGGTGGGCTACAGTCCATGGGGTCACACAGAGTCGGACATGACTGAGCGACTTCACTTTCACTTTTCACTTTCATGCATTGGAGAAGGAAATGGCAACCCACTCTAGAGTTCTTGCCTGAAGAATCCCAGGGAAGGGGGAGCCTGGTGGGTTGCTGTCTATGGGGTCGCCCAGAGTTGGACACGACTGAAGTAACTTAGCAGCAGCAGCATACTACTTTTCACAGATAAGCAAGGTGAAGATCAATTATTTAAAGAAATTACCTACAGTCACAAATCTAGAAATGACTGATCCATGATTCCAAATAAAGTCAATTTTACTCCAGATTAGATAGTTTTAAGATGATATAATGTATACATATTTTTGTCTGTATGAGATAAATGAAACATTCTATTGACATAAACAGATTCCCAGGTAGCTCAGTGGTAAAGAATCTGCTTGCCAAGTCAGGAGATGCAGGTTCAATCCGTGAGTCAGGAAGACTCCTTGGAAGAGGCAATGGCAGCCTACTCCAGTGTTCTTGCCTGGAAAAATCCCATGGGCTGAAGAACCTGGATGGCTACAATCCTTGGGATTGCAAAGAGGCAGATAAGACTCAATGAGCACAGCACAGCATTGACATTAAAAAAAAAAAATCAGTTGATAGACTTGAAAATTCAAAGGCAGTCTGGTATAACAACATTTAATAAATAAAGTAATGGACAATTGGTTATTGGAGCTAATATGCTCTGAGTCTTTTGTTTTAAACAGAAACATTTTGACTAGGAATAGTATTTAAGCACTTTGAAAAAACAAAATAAGGTAGTGTAAGTGCCACAAAGTTAACAGAGTCAAAAGAGGAATAATTTAGACCACATAGCTTCTTCACTGTCTATGTATGTTTCCTCTGCAAACTCTCTGTATTGCTTCCCCTTCACTAACTATTTCAGTAATTCCCAGTTTTTCAGTTAATTTCCCAAATGAGCTTTCAATGTAGTGATGATTCTAAACCAATGGCCTTTATTTCTGTTTCTTCCTTTTCATTTTAAAATATTTCTTTGAAAAAATAGTTTTTTCCCCTCCATCTGTCTTCTTGATGCTATTTCTTTTTTTATTACCCTAGTTTGAACATGTTGTTTGCATTTTTAATTCTCTTTCCCCTCCTCTCTTGATTTAGTTTGGTCTAAAAATACACAGTAACTTTTAGGATTAGAACTACTGAAAATAACACAGATCTCAAAATAGAGGCATAAATGAACTAAAAATGTTAAGAGAAATTTGTAGTTAGGCAATCGTGGTTGTTAAGGCTGCTCCAATATATCTGGGACTCACGAACCTTCTTTCTCCTTCATCTGACATGCATAAGTTCTTTCCCCAAGATCACATATGTTCAAAATGCATGCTAAGTCGTGTCCAACTCTTTGAGACCCCATGGATGACAGCCACCAGACTCCTCTGTTCATGGAATTTTCCAGGCAAGAATACTGGAGTGGGTTGTTATTTCCTACTCCAAGGGATCTTCCCAACTCAGGGATTGAACCTGGGTCTCCTGCATTGACAAGCAGATTCTCTACCACTGAGCCACTTGGGAAGTCCCATGTTCAGGCAGAATGGATAAAAATAAAATAAAAAAAAAGAGAGAGAGAGAGAAGAGAAGTCACTCTCATTTTTCTTTTTCTTTTCTTTTTCATTTTGTTAGATATTCCAAAGGTACAAATGTCAGTAATGTTACTGAATTTGACCTTGGCTGCTCATCACTCAGAAGAGTCAGTAGAAAAGGAAAGGTTACTTTATCAGAGGCTAGCACCTGGGAAGAAGCTGGACTTGTGTTCAAAAGTCCCCACTGCCAACCACGGGGCAAGTGCTTTCAAACCACTAATGACTTGTATTGGCCTATTTACTTCTTTTCTTGGTCTCAATATAAAATTGGCTTCCCTTCCAATATATTAAACCAGTTACTATTAAAATGTCAAAAAAAAAAAAAAAAAAAAGAGATGAGTTTCAGGCACCTATAGGTGAGAAGAGTAGGTTACATGCAGAGCGGCACAATCAATTTGGACAGTCATTTTGAAACTAATCATGTGGTGGTCTGATCAGTGTCACCGTGAACATTTTATTTTCATCTTCCCTTTCAGGGTCAATTTATTCCTATTTCCTGAGGCCAGTTCTCAGAATTGTGTAAGATGGAGCTGCCTATGTCATGACTACAGTCTGATCATTATGCAGTTAACTTCTTCTAACCGGCAGGGGTTTTAGTAGTTACAAAACAGCTCAAAGTATATGGTTAGAATATTATCTAGTATATGGTTAGAATATTATCTTTGGGGATAAGCTAAAGATCTTTGACATTGTTCACTGAGTAATCTTTTATTATTTTGTCCTATTTAACAGCTTTTATGTGCTTCTGCAATTTTGTCTCTCTGACTATGTTTTTTGATTAAAGTTGTTTTTTTTTAAAGACAAGAGGCAATTGGCAAACATGAGATGGGAAGTGTTCTGTCCTAGGAAATCCACACAGAATCCTGATCCATTAAACAAGTGTCTCATGCTGGTCACTGAAATATGTGGCTATACCTAGCTGGAAGGTATTGTATGACACCAGGATTTAGCCAGGTTTCAGAGTGCCATGACCTAAATCAAATCCTTCACAATTGTACAGTGGAAGTGACAAACAGATTCAAGGGATTAGATCTGATAGACAGAGTGCCTGAAGAAATATGGACAGAAGTTCATGACATTATACAGGAGACAGTGAACAAAACCTTCCCCAAGAAAAAGAAATGCAAAAAGGCGAAATGGCTGTCTGAGGAGGCTTTACAAATACCTTAAAAAAGGAGAGAAGCAAAAGGCAAAGGAGAAAAGGAAAGATATAAACATGTGAATGTAGAGTTCCAAAGAATAGCAAGGAGAGATTTCTTCCTCAGTGATCAATGCAAAGAAATAGAGGAAAGCAATAGAGTGGGAAAGGCTAGAGATCTCTTCCAGACAATTAGATATACCAAGAGAACATTTCATGCAAAGAAGGGCTCAATAAAAGACAAAGATGGTATGGACCGAACAGAAGCAGATGTTAAGAAGAGGTGTCAAGAATATACAGAGAAACTGTACAAAAAAAGATCTTAATGACCCATAACCAAAACGGTGTGATCACTCACCTAGAACCAGACATCCTGGAATGTGATATCAAGTGGGCCTTAGGAAGCATCACTATGAACAAAGTAAGTGGAGGTGTTGGAATTCCAGTTGAGCTATTTCAAATGCTAAAAGATGATGCCATGAAAGTGCTGTACTCAATACGTCAGCAAATTTGGAAACACAGCAGTGGTCGCAGGACTGGAAAATGACAGATTTCATTCCAATCCAAAGAAAGGCAATGCCAAAGAATGTTCAGACTATTTCACAATTGCACTCATCTCACGTGCTAGCAACATAATGCTCAAAATTCTCAAAGCCAGACTCCAACAGTACATGAACCATGAACTTTCAAATGTTCAAGCTGGATTCAGAAAATGCAGAGGAACCAGAGATCAAATTGTCAACATCTGTTGAATCATCGAAAAAGAAAGAGAGTTACAGAAAAACATCTACCTCTGTTTTTTTGACTACACCAAAGCCTTTGACTGTGTAGATCACAACAAACTGTGGAAAATTCTGAAAGAGATGGGAAAAACAGACCATTGACCTGCCTCCTGAGAAATTTGTATGCAGATCAAGAAACAACATTTAGAACTGGACATGGAATAACAGACTGGTTCCAAACTGGGAAAGGAGTATGTCAAGGCTATATATTGTTATCCTGCTTATTTAACTTATATGCAGAGTACATCATGAGAAATGCTGGACTGGAAGAAGCACAAGCTGGAATCAAGATTGCCTGGAGGAACATCAATAACCTCAGATATGCAGATGGCACCACCTTTATGGCAGAAACTACTATTCTTGATGAACGTGAAAGAGGAGAGTGAAAAAGTTGGCTTAAAACTCAGCATTCCAAAAATTAAGATCATCGCATCCAGTCCCATCACTTCATTGCAAATAGATGGGGAAATAATGGAAACAGTGAGAGGCTTTATTTTCTGGGGCTCCAAAATCACTGCAGGTGGTGACAGCAGCCATGAAATGAAAAGACATTTGCTCCTTGGAAGAAATGCTATGACCAAACTGGAAGGCATGTTAAAAAGTAGAGACATTACTTTGTTAACAAAGGTCCATCTAGTCAAAACTTTGTTTTTTCCAGTAGTCATATATGGATATGAGAGTTGGATGATAAAGAAAGCTGAGCCATGAAGAATTGATGCTTTTGAACTGTGGTGTTGAAGACTCTTGAGAGTCCTTTGGACTGCAAGGAGATTGAACCAGTCCATCCTAAAGGAAATCAGTCCTGAATATTCATTGGAAGGACTGATGCTGAAGCCGAAACTCCAATACTTTGACCACTTGATGTGAAGAACTGACTCATTTAAAGATACCCTGATTCTGGGAAAGACTGAACACAGAAGGAGAAGAGGACGATAGAATGAAATGTTTGCATGGCATCACTAACTCAACAGACATGAGTTTGAGCAAGCTCCAGGAGTTGGTGTTGGGCAGGGAAGCCTGGTGTGGTACAGTCCACGGAATTGCAAAAAGTCAGACATGACTGAGTGACTGAACTGAACTGAACTCAACAATGTGCCAAGTTCAATGTGGGAAAATGGATATTGAAGGGAAAATTCCAAGTGCCTAAATATGTATTCTAATTTTTGTTAAGAAAATGAGAACTCCCTTTGCTGGCTCTTTCAGGTTTTCAGGTTTTTTTGTCCCATTCCCAAGTTTTCTAAGTTTGCCAGTACCGCCTTCTCTTGTTAATTGTGCATACTCACCTTAAGTCCTGGCAATATTTCCCCTCCCATAAAAAGGGTGAGGGGAGAAAACTAAGAACTCTCAAAATTACTTAGAACATGTATCATTTTATATGTTGATTTTTACATTATTTAAGTTTTGGTTGAATTTTTCACAATTGAAGAGTTAAAAAGGAAACAAAATTTCACATTATTATTTGAACTATTCAGAAATAATTTTGGTAAGTGGACTAGAGTTGAAACAGTTTTCCAAAAACATTGCAGTAATTTACTAGTGCGAAAGAATGATTTCATGGGACCAAAATTAGCATTATGGCTTAATCTGTAATAGAGAACTGCAGTTGAATGTGAAGTCAATTTTATTCTTGTTGCAATGTACATGTTCTTATGAATATTTTATGGCTTAGAGTTTGAATGCCTTTATGAGGGTTTTAGTGGATTCAAGACTATTTTAAATTTGTAAATTTTCATTTTGAAACTCGTGTTAATTCTCAGCCCTGAAGTAATGAGAAAAATATGGGAACTTTTTCAATAATTTGAACCATTATTGATACTTGTATTAGAATAGAGTTTAATATTTAGTATACAGCTTGAAATAGTATTACATTAGTTCTTTTAACACTGAGTGTCTTATGATTTCTTATGATGCCAACCAGTTCATTGTCTAACTTTTCTTAACAACATTAGTAGTTAATATGTTTTATAATCTTTGCATTTCTTGAAGTTTTTCAAAATTATGTCATTTATTAGCCTTCGTATACATTGCAGACATCAGATTTAAATAAGTTATACTTTTTATTAAGCACTTGAAATTTAATATACTATGGTGGTTTCCATCACATCAAGTGTTTAACAGTGATATGTAGCTGCATATTGTCCTTATAACTCAACACTGATAAACATGACTATAGTTGACTTAGAAATTATGAGCTCAGAAATAATCTGTGAATACATTCTTAATTGTCCTTTGAAGCTTAAAGTGATATCATTGTGAAGAAAAATAATAATAAACCCGAGAAACTCTATTTTTTTTGCTATTAAAAATAATCTAAATTTTCCTTCAATTCAGTTCAGTTCACTCACTCAGTCATGTCCGACTCTTTGTGACCCCATGAATCGCAGCACGCCAGGCCTCCCTGTCCATCACCAACTCCCGGAGTTCACTCAAAGGCACATACATCAAGTCAGTAATGCCATCCAGCCATCTCATCCTCGGTCGTCCCCTTCTCCTCCTGCCCCCAATCCCTCCCAGCATCACAGTCTTTTCCAATAAGCCAACTCTTCGCATGAGGTGGCCAAAGTACTGGAGTTTCAGCTTTAGCATCATTCCTTCAAAGAAATCCCAGGGCTGTTCTCCTTCAGAATGGACTGGTTGGATCTCCTTGCAGTCTAAGGGACTTTCAAGAGTCTTCTCCAACACTACAGTTCAAACTCATCAATTCTTTGGCTCTCAACNCATCCAGTCATCTCATCCTCGGTCGACCCCTTTTCCTCCTGCCCTCACAATCCCTCCCAGCATCAGAGTATTTATAATGAGTCAACTCTTCACATGAGGTGGCCAAAGTACGGGAGTTTCAGCTTTAGCATCATTCCTTCCAAAGATAATCCCAGGGCTGATCTCCTTCAGAATGGACTGGTTGGGTCTCCTTGAGTCCAAGGGACTGTCAAGATTCTTCTCCAACACCACAGTTCAAAACCATCAGCTCTTTGGCGCTCAGCTTTCTTCACAGTCCAACTCTCATATCCATACATGACAACTGGAAAACCATAGCCTTGACTAGACGAACTTTAGTCGGCAAAGTAATGTCTCTGTTTTTGAATATACTATGTAGGTTGGTCATAACTTTTCTTCCAAGGAGTAAGCATCTTTTAATTTCTGGGCTGCAGTCACCATCTGCAGTGATTTTCCTTAATTTCCCTAATTAGTAAATGATACCTAATGATAAGCAATTGAATGAACTTTTTCTCTGAAATCTAAGGTTTATTTACACAAGCTTAAAGAATCTTAGCAAAAATGTTATATGGATGAATCTGAAATTATATATGTATCTAAAATAGAAATGTACTAGTTATATTATAATTGTAATAAAATATTATACTAGTTTCAGTTGTATAATATAGTGATTGAGTTTTTCATAAACTATGAAATGATCACCTCAAGTCTGGCTACCGTCTATCACCATGCAGAGTTATTACAGCTTACAGACTATATTTGCTGTGCTTTAATTACATCCTTATAGCTTATTTATTTTATAGCTGAAAATTTGTGCCTCTTAATCCCCTTCACATATTTTGCTCATCTCCCTAAACCCCTTTCTTATGGCAACCACCCAGTTTATCTTTGAATCTATGAGTCTGCTTCTGTTTTATTTTGTTTTGTTTTAGATTTTCACATACAAGTGAAATCATACAGTATTTGTCTTTGTCTGACTTATCTAATGTAGCATAATATATTTTAAGGCTGGGAGGAGCCAACCAACATCTGAGCCCAGGGGCGGCAGCTGGGAGGAGCCATACCATGTCAAAGGAGCAGTGGCTACACGCTCAGGAGGGCCTAAAGGAGCTATCCAAAGTTGAGATTAGGAAGGGCAGTGGTGAGGAGATACTCCTCATCCTAGGTAAGGAGCAGCAGCTGTGCTTTGCTGGAACAGCCGTAAAGAAATACCCCACACCCAAGGTAAGAGAAACCCAAGTAAGATGGTAGGTGTTGCAAGAGGACATCAGATGGCAGACACACTGAAACCATCCTCTCAGAAAATTAGCCAGTCTAATCACACTAGGACCACAGCCTTGTCTAACTCAGTGAAACTAAGCCATGTCCACTGGGCACTCAAGACGAGGGGGTCATGATGGAGAGGTCTGACAGAATGTGGTCCACTGGAGAAGAGAATGGCAAACCACTTCAGTATTCTTGNTATGTGATATATATATATATATATGTAATCTGCTTTTAACTTATTTCATGCAGATGGTGCTGGCTGTATCACAAATGAAAAAATGCAACTTAGGGCACAATTGAGAGGACACAGTAAGGAATGTTACCTGAACTTGCTTCTCTAATGTAGCCCTAAAAGAATTGTTCTCAAACGTGGACAGAGAAACCCCAGTAAGACGGCAGGTGCTGAGAGAGGGGATCAGAGGGAAGACAGACAGAAACCACAATCACAGAAAACTAACCAATCTAATCACATCGACCACAGCCTTGTCTAACTCAATGAAACTATGAGCCATGCTATGTAGAGCTACCCAAGACAGGCAGGTCATGGTGGAGAGGTCTGACAGAATGTGGTTCACTAGAGAAGAAAATGGCAAACCACTTCAGTATTCTTGCCTTGAGAACCCCATGAACAGTATGAAGAGGCAAAAACATAGGACACTGAAAGATGAACTCCTCAGGTTGATAGGTGCCCAACATGCTACTGGAGATCAGTAGAAAAATAACTCCAGAAAGAATGAAGAGTCAGAGCCAAAGCAANACCACTTCAGTATTCTTGCCTTGAGAACCCCATGAACAGTATGAAGAGGCAAAAACATAGGACACTGAAAGATGAACTCCTCAGGTTGATAGGTGCCCAACATGCTACTGGAGATCAGTAGAAAAATAACTCCAGAAAGAATGAAGAGTCAGAGCCAAAGCAAAAAACAACACCCAGTTGTGGATGTGACTGGTGATGGAAGCAAGGTCCGATGCTGTAAAGAGCAATATTGCATAGGAACCTGGAATGTTAGGTCCATGAATCAAGGCAAATTGGAAGTAGTCAAACAGGAGATGGCAAGAGTGAACAACGAAATTTTAGGAATCAACTACTGAAAATGGACTGGAATGGGTGAATTTAACTCAGATGAACATCCTATCTACTACTGTGGGCAAGAATTCCTTAGAAGAAATGGAGTAGCCATCATGGTCAACAAAAGAGCCCGAAAAGCAGTACTCAGATGAAATCTCAAAAACAACAGAATGATCTCTATTTGTTTCCAAAACAAACCATTCAATATCACGATGACCCAAGTCTATGCCCTGACCAGTAATGCTGAAGAAGCTGAAGTTGAATGGTTCTATGAAGACCTACAAGACCTTTTAGAACTAACACCCAAAAAAAGGACATCCTTTTCATTATAGGGAACTGGAATGCAAAAGTAGGAAGTCAAGAAACACCTGGAGTAACAGGCAAATTTGGCCTTGGAGTACAGAATGAAGCAGGGCAAAGGCTAATAGAGTTTTGCCAAGAAAACCCATTGATCAGAGCAAACACCCTCTTCCAACAACACAAGAGAAGACTCTACACATGGACATCACCAGATGGTCAACAATGAAATCAGATTGATTATATTCTTTGCAGCCAAAGATGGAGAAGCTCTATACAGTCAGCAAAAACAAGACCAGGAGTGACTGTGACTCAGACCATGAACTCCTTATTGCCAAATTCAGACTTAAATTGAACAAAGTAGGCAAAACCACTAGACCATTCAGGTATGACCTAAATCAAATCCCTTAAGATTATACAGTGGAAGTGGGAAATAGATTTAAGGGACCAGATCTGATAGACAGAGTGCCTGAAGAACTATGGACGGAGGTTCATGACACTGTATAGGAGACAGGGATCAAGACTATCCCCAAGAAAAAGAAATGCAAAAAAGCAAAATGGCTCTCTGAGGAGGCCTTACAAATAGCTGTGAAAAGAAGAGAAGTGAAAAACAAAGGAGAAAAGGAAAGATATACCCATTTGAATGCAGAATTCCAAAGAATAGCAAGGAGAGACAAGAAAGACTTCCTCAGTGATCAGTGCAAAGAAATAGAGGAAAACAATAGA
>SJYA01001732.1:49181-76365 GCA_006410615.1 Neotragus moschatus
GTTCAAGCTGGTTTTAGAAAAGACAGAGGAACCAAAGATCAAATTGCCAACATCCTCTGGATCATCGAAAAAGCAAGAGTTCCAGAAAAACATCTATTTCTGCTTTATTGACTATGCCAAAGTCTTTGACTGTGTGGATCACTGCAACTGGAAAATTCTGAAAGAGATGGGTATACCAGACCACCTGACCTGCCTCTTGAGAAACCTATATGCAGGTCAGGAGCAACAGTTAGAACTGGCCATGGAAGAACAGACTGGTTTGAAGTTGGAAAAGGAGTACATCAAGGCTGTATATTGTCAACGCTGCTTATTTAACTTCTATGCAGAGTACATTATGCAAAATGCCAGGCTGGATGAAGCAGAAGCTGGATTCAAGATTGGTGGGAGAAATATCAATAACCTCAGATATGCCGATGATACCACCCTTATGGCAGAAAGTGAAGAACTAAAGAGCCTCTTGATGAAAGTGAAAAAAGAGAGTGAAAAAGTTGGCTTAAAGTTCAACATTCAGAAAACAAAGATCATGGCATCTGGTCCCATCACTTCATGGGAAATAGATGGGGAAAGAGTGGAAACAGTGGCTGACTATTTTGGGAGGCCCCCAAATCACTGCAGATGGTGATTGCAGCCATGAAACTAAAAGATGCTTACTCCTTGGAAGGAAAGTTATGACCAACCTAGGCAGCATATTAAAAAGCAGAGGCATTACATTGCTAACAAATGTCTGTATAGTCAAGGCCATGGTTTTTCCAGTAGTCATTTATGGATGTGAGAGTTGGACTCTAAAGAAAGCTGAGCACTGAAGAATTGATGCTTTTGAACTGTGGTATTGGAGAAGACTCAAGAGTCCCTTGGGCTGCAAGGAGATCCAACCAGTCCATCCTAAAGGAAATCAGTCCTGGGTGTTCATTGGAAGGACTGATGTTGAAGCTGAAACTCCAGTACTTTGGCCACCTGATGGGAAGAACTGACTCATTTGAAAAGACCCTGATGCTGGGAAAGATCGAAGGTGGGAGGACAAGGGGACAAACGAGGATGAGACGGTTGGATGGCATCACCGACTCAATGAACATGAGTTTGGGTAAACTCTGGGAGTTTGTGATGGACAGGGAGGCCTGGTGTGCTGCAGTCCAGGGGGTCACAAAGAGTCAGACACGACTGAGCGACTGAACTGAGCTGAACTGAACTGATGGATAGTTTTGCTCTCCAGAAGACATTGCTGCTATTTGGAGACATTTTTTTGTTATTACACATGGAAGGCATCCAGTGGATGGAGACCAAAGAGCTGCTAAATTTCTTACAAGGTATAGACAGCCTACCATAACAAAGAATGATTTGGTCCAAAATGCAATAATCAGTAAAGCTGTGGTTGAGAAACTCTGTCCTAGAGGACTTTGACCAAGCCTATGAAAACATTTTTCTCTACAGAAGCCTATCACTGCCTTGGGTACAACAAGGGGCTACTCACACCAACCAGGGTTCCTGTTGCCAGCCAGCTGGAGCAGTGATAGAGAAACTGAGCTGTTAAGCATCCCACTCTCCTGCCCTGGTGAGTTCTATTAATGTTTCAGGAAGTGGAAGATAAGCAAGAACTGAAAGAGGGTAGTACTACCAACAGATATTCACTATAGGAATTCTCAGTGGCTGTACTTCTGGAAGAAAAACAAAAAATGATTACAGAAAGAAATGGAATGCAAGAAGAAATGGTGGGAACATTTTAAAAGTTAACAATATATAAAACAAAAATGTCTAATTTAGGAAGTTAAAGGAATAAGACTAAACAAAACTTCTAGGCAGTGCTGCTGCTGCTAAGTTGCTTCAGTCATGTCCAACTCTGTGCAGCCCCATAGATGGCAGCCCACCAGGCTCCCCCGCCGCTAGGATTCTCCAGACAAGGACACTGGAGTGGGTTAGTGTATAAATGGAGTTTGGAAGGAATCAAAAATAGAGGAAGCCTTAGCTAAAGCATGTACTTAAGGAGGTGTTACCCAGTAACCCTGTTTGACAGATGTATCACAAGGGGAGAATGTTGGTGGGGAAAAGTGATAAGGACATTCATTAGGAATTAAGCCTCCCCCACAGTTTTCTTTGTCTCCCTTTTCTGGGTCTTGAAAATGACTCATTGGTTCAGGATTGATAGCAAGGACCAAAATATTCTTTATGGTCAATGGAGAAGCTCTTCCTTAGAAATATGGCAGGTATTCCAGATGGATGGATAGCCTGCTTTGCTTGTTGCTGTTGTTTAATTGCTGAGTCATGTTTGATACTTTTGCAACACTATGGACTGTAGCTGGCCAAGCTCTTCTGTCCGTGGGATTTCCCTGGCAAGAATAATGGGGTGGTTTCCATTTCCTTCTCCTGGAGATCTTCCCAAACCAGGGATGGAACCCAGGTCTCTTGCATTGAAAGGCTTGTTCTTTACCACTGAGCCAGCCTGGAAGCCCATTGCTTTGGCTTGAACCATGTTTAATCACTGTGTTTTAGCCAATGACACATTGTCACTGATGTGTGTGCCTGTGTCTATGTGTGAGAGGGATAGCTGTAGATTTGAAACTTCTTAATTTCATTACCTGAGAGAAGCAGGCATCATATTTCTGAATAAGAGTTTTGTTTAGGCATCTCAATGGTAAAAAAAAAAAAATTAAACATTCATTAATTTAAAATCCATTGCCTCTACAGTACTGAGTTAATTTAGAACTCTTATGAGATTCACTTATGAAATTCAAACCCATACTTTCATTTACTGACAGCCTCAAATGAACTGTCAGAGACAGAATAGTTTCTTAGTGAAACAGATTTGATAATGAAAGAATTTTTTGTAGGACTAAATTAATTATTAATTTATTGACTATTCCAAGCTGTGGAAGGAAATAAAATCTATCTGTAACCAAGAAATGTTTCCCTGCTCAGATTTTATTTGCCATGATACATCGAATGGTCAATACAAAGTGAACGTCTTTAACATATTTATACTGTGTCAATTGTGTATTATTTGTTGTGTGCTTGAGTGCTCAGTCGTGTCTGACTGAGACCCCATGGACTGTAGCCTGCCAGGCTCCTCTGTCCATGGGATTTTCAAGCAAGATTACCTTAGTGGGTTGCAGTTTCCTCCTCCAGGGATCTTCCCAACCTAGGGAATAGAATTGGTGTCTCCTGTGTCTTTTTCGTTGGCAGGTGGATTCTTAACCCTGAGTCATCTAAGAAGCCCATATTATTTGTCATACATCAAAAATAAATGCTTAAGGAAATAAGACATATCATAAGGATATATCATATGATTACAACTGACCATAGATGTAAAATTTTCCTTTAACTGGTGGTTTTCTTTTATTATTAAAACATTCATAGACCCAGGGAAGCTTCAGTATTTCCTACATTCTTAACACCAAATCTATGAGTATGTTCCTGGTATTGGATTAGAATTTGCACTTATACTATTTTGCAAAGGATTTGCTAAGTTGTTTTATAGTATAAATAGATTACTAGGTGCTAAGTTACTATGCTCTTAGAAAGCCAATATAATGGATGATGGCACTAATTACATATAGATCAATAATTAATACGGTTATTATAAATGTCTCATCAATTTATGAACACAGAAAATGGGATTTACATCAGTTCATTCATTTTCATCCAGGCATCCATTTTTTCACTTGTTTATTTANCCATGGACTGTAGCCTGCCAGGCTCCTCTGTCCATGGGATTTTCAAGCAAGATTACCTTAGTGGGTTGCGGTTTCCTCCTCCAGGGATCCTCCCAACCTAGCGAATAGAATTGGTATCTCCTGTGTCTTTTTCACTGGCAGGTGGATTCTTAACCCTGAGTCATCTGAGAAGCCCATATTATTTGTCATACATCAAAAATAAATGCTTAAGGAAATAAGACACATCATAAGGATATATCATATGATTACAACTGACCATAGATGTTAAAATGTCCTTTAACTGGTGGTTTTCTTTTATTATTAAAACATTCATAGACCCAGGGAAGCTTCAGTATTTCCTACATTCTTAACCTCAAATCTGTGAGTATGTTCCTGGTATTGGATTAGAATTTGCACTTATACTATTTTGCAAAGAATTTGCTAAGTTGTTTTATAGTATAAATAGATTACTAGGTGCTAAGTTAATATGCTCTTAGAAAGCCAATATAATGGATGATGGCACTAATTACATATAGATCAATAANCTCAAATCTGTGAGTATGTTCCTGGTATTGGATTAGAATTTGCACTTATACTATTTTGCAAAGAATTTGCTAAGTTGTTTTATAGTATAAATAGATTACTAGGTGCTAAGTTAATATGCTCTTAGAAAGCCAATATAATGGATGATGGCACTAATTATATATAGATCAATAATTAATACGGTTATTATAAATGTCTCATCAATTTATGACCACAGAAAATGGGATTTACATCAGTTCATTCATTTTCATCCAGGCATCCATTTTTTCACTTGTTTATTTAGTAGAAATGGATTAGAAACACTCCTAGGTACAAACTGACAATTGGGCCCAAAATTCTCAGTTTAGATCACAAAACCTTTTTTCTCATACATATTTTNCACAGAAAATGGGATTTACATCAGTTCATTCATTTTCATCCAGGCATCCATTTTTTCACTTGTTTATTTAGTAGAAATGGATTAGAAACACTCCTAGGTACAAACTGACAATTGGGCCCAAAATTCTCAGTTTAGATCACAAAACCTTTTTTCTCATACATATTTTCATGGCACCTGACCTAGTGTTAGGTCAAGATCAGTGTTTCCACATGGGCTATGGCTCTCTAGCAACAGAATTATGTGAGATTCCTGTTAAATGTAGATTCCTGGGCCACCTCCAGCTCTCTCTGTTAAGATAACTCTGTGAGCAGTCCATAGAAGTCTACAGTCCCTACAAGTTTACAGTTTAACAGATTCTCCAGATGATTCTTAACTATCTCAGGTTTGTGTCTTATCATTCTAGATATCCTTTTTCTTCAGGCCATCCATCCCAACTCTCTTTGCTACATACACATATACAGTCAAAATTGAACTTCAGGAGATGAAAGCTACAATGTCTGAAGTGAAAAAACACACTAATTGAGATTTTAAAATTAAGCTTAATTTTTAAAAATTAGTGAACTTGAAGATATGCCAATTATTACTAGCCATAGGAAAACATTCATAGAAAAAAAGTTTAAAAAAATAAGAAAACTGTAGGACAACTTCAAGCAGCCTAATATATATAAAATTGTAATTCCCGAAAAGAATAATACAACAAAAGCATGATCCATAAAACAGTAAATTGACAAATAGGAAGTTAAACTTACTGCAAACTTCTGCTCTTCAAAAGATCCTGCTAAAAGAGTGAGAAAGCAAGTCACAGGCTGGGAGAAAATGTCTGTAAATCATATATTTAATAAAAGACTTAGCTATAGAATATAAGTAACTCTAAATAGGCAAAAGATTTGAACAAATAACTTCACTTCTTCAAACATACATGGTTTGCAAATGAGCACATGAAAAGATGTTCAATATCTTTAGTCACTAGGGAAGAGAAACTGAAAACCACAGTGAGATATTTATACTACTACACATCTCTATTAGGATGCCTGAAAATAAAAAGACTGCCCTTAAAGAGCTGGTGAGAAATGTGGAGGAACTGAAAATTTTCTTCATACCTTGGTAGTGAGAATATGAAGTAGTACAACCACTTTGGAAAACAGATTGACAGGTTCTTAAAATTTAAGCATACATCTACCATATGAACCATTCATTTTTTCATTATGCTCCTAGATATGTACCTAAGAGAAACAAAACGGTATGTCCACACACTCATATGCAAATGTATATAGCAACTTCTTTTGCAGTAGTCAAAAAAAAGACTGGTTGTACCCCAAATGGCTATCAACAGTTGTACGGAAAAATGATCAAATATATCTATGTAATGGAATGCTAAGCCAGTAGTATAGAGGAATGAACTATTGACATATATAACATATATATAAATCTCTACATAATTATACTGAGTGGAAGAATCCAGATAAAAAAGAGTACATTCTGTATAATTTCATTAATATAAAATTCTAGAAAATACAAACTAATCTACAGAGACAGAAAGCAGGTCAGTCGTTGCCTGGGGATCAGGTAACACGAAGAGGACCAAGAGGAAGGAAGTAGAGAGGAAAACCGGTAAACATTTGGGATGATGAGCTTGTTCACCGTCTTGATGCTGGTGATGTCAAAACTTAGCAAATTATACACTTTATGTGATGCCTATTGTACTGTATATCAGTAAGCTCAATAAAGCTGTTAAAAATAATTTAAATGATGAAAAGATAGCAGAGATGAATCAGGCTAGATGATTACTACTAATAACCCCTGGGACCTGAAACAAAAGTTTAGGAGGAAATCACTCTGTTACTTATGCCAAGTGGTGCTGTTTTAGTCTTCACATTTTTAGAAAACAGTGATAACAGCCTGGGGCTGAAATGCATTTGTTCACTGTTTAATTCCACTGTTATTCAAACATTGCATATTTGATATTTTGTAATACTAAAAATCTTTAAAGACTCTCTACTTTGGTTGTGCTAAGGAAATACGTAACAAGAGGCCTCCCACCACTCAGTCTGGGTGTGTTCTAGCCATGTACCTTTGATGAAAGTATGTGAAGCTATCTTTACTTGGGAAGCTCAAGAAAAGCTATACATAACAGTCTCAAACATCTTCAGAGCCTTTAAGTCTGGTCAAGCTCTGAAAATAACCATAGTTATGATGTCGTATTAAAAGCCTCACAGATTGGCAAAAAGAAAAAACCAAGCTATTCTGTTTTACATTTGACAACACCCATGGATTACTCTTGACCTCTAACCTTATGCACATGCTCTACTGGGGAAAGAAGCCTCCCTAAATATGGACTCCCACTCGCCACAGTTCCTTCTGCCGTCTTAGCTCCTTCTGCCTTCTTAAAGACACCTCCCACTTGAAGTCAACTTAAAAAGGACTCAATTGTATCCCAAACATCTATATTTGCCATTGCCCAGATATGATTCTCAAAACTGAATTACATTGTAATGATGACTGTGTATGCATGTCTCTCATTCATTCAACAAATACTTATTGAATACTTTTATACTGTGTTTTCACATGTTGTGTGAAACATACAAAATCTCTGCCATCATGGCTACTGGGGGCAGGGAGGAAACTGAAAATAAACAAAATGAATGAAAGAATATCATAGACCTGAAAGCATTACATTGAATAGGCTGGACTGTTTAAGGTCGGAGCAGGAAACCACTTTATCCCTGTAGCTTCTTTAAACATATTTAGTGGCTTGGTTTACCATTGAATAGTCCACTGCTCTCACAAACACCAGGGACATACGGAAGGCTCTTCAAGTGGTCCCCAACACTCCATCATTCCAACACTTTCTTCAGACAGGCTTTTTCCTGGTCTTTTGCATGTCAGCCCTTCAAGGTGAGCAATGAGCTAAGGTTCGTGAACTATTTTCCAGCAGGCTGCATGCATGGTCTAGCTTCTTGCTTTGGCAATAAAAGCTTTATGTGGTACTTATTGCTTTGTACTCAGCCTCTATTCCTGCATCATCAGCCGAAACTGAGTCAGAAAGCATTCTTCTTAAAGAAGTATGATTATAGACATTTTACAGCAGGAAAGAACCAAGATCATGTCATTCAGGTGGAAAACAGGTTTTAGCTCTCATTTTAAATTCAAACATTCAGTAACGACTGCCCTGAATGAAAACGAATAATGAGGCTCAGGATCAAGTTGAAGAACACCATGAAAGATGATCGAGGTCAGCCGAGGTCGAGGGCAACAATAGCTGAATATGAAGTGTCTGCCATAATGCAGTCATTTTTAGGATGAGAAGTAAGTACGCAGAAAGGCAATTAGAGGTTTCTGTTATACGCAGTACAAAACCAGCTTAAACTTTTTAACTGATGATCAAAACTGTGAGATTTGGCTCCAATATACACATCCAGCCTTTTCTTCTGCTAGTTCCCTGGCCCTCAGCCTTGGCTGACCCCTGATATTTTGAAAACAGCAACAATGGACCACCTGTCTTTCCTTAACCAAAAAGGAACTTCTATGTCTCCTTGATTTTATTTCAAGCCATCCCCTCTACTCAGGCCTGTATCCAATTTTCCTGTATCCAAAGGAGCAGAATGCCAGTTCCTTTAGGCTCTCCTCCCTAAGCCCCCTAGATCCCTCTGCCCCACCCTCCCATAGCATGTGATCAGGCCTCTATCATAGCACTGGTGCATCCTGCCAGCTCAGGGATGCATACATGTTTGCAGTACCCTCCATGACAGAGGCTGGTATCTCTCCCCATATCTCTTCTCTGCTTCCTGTTTAGTGGTAAACCCCCTGGCTTTTAGCTGAGTATTTAAGTGCTAGAATAAAGACATGAATTCCAAGTCTGTCTTTTGCTAGACATGTGGCCATATGCCTAAGTTCTGCCCATGTGATAGAAACAGAAGTTGCATGCATGAGTGCCTGCTAAGTCGCTTCAGTTATGCCCTCCTCTTTGTGACCGCTTGGACTGTAGCTCACCAGGCTCCTCAGTCCATGGGATTCTCCAGGCAAGAATACTGGAGTGGGTTGCAATGCCTTCCAGCAGGGGATTTTCCTGACCCAGGGATCAAACCCCCGTCTGTTTTATCTCCTGTACTGGCAGGCAAGTTCTTTACCACTAGAGCCACCTGGGAAGCCTAGAAGTTGCATAAACAGCCTCTAGGAAACATCCTTAAAGGGAAGGCCTGTGTTCCATTTCTTCTCTTCATCTTTTTCCTCCCTCTAGAATGCAGTTATGATCCTGGAGGCTTAAGCAGCCATATCAGACCATGAGAAGAAAGTCACGTGTTGAAGACAGTGGAGTAGCTTGACAGTAAGAGTCACAAGTTCAGGCTTAGATGGATTATCTCCTGACTTTGTTTACCTAAGAGGAAATAAACCTCCCTCCTGCTTAAGCCATTACTTTGGGGTTTCTGTGTCTCACAGCCAAAGTGTAACTCTTACTTCCTTTCATCTTCCCCATGGTACCCGACTCTGCACACTAGGCCACAGGAACTTTGGGGAAAGGAATTCCAGCCGGCATCTGCAACTCAGAGACCTACAACAATCAGGCAGGTAGCATTAAGGTGTGAACATTTGGGCCTGGAAAGGACCATGGCGAAGGGCCATATGCAAACAAAGTATGATATTTAGTTTGATGTTACACACACACATTCAATGAACTAATGAAGCTTTTCCAGGATGACGTTTTCCTTCTTAATAAAATTTTTCCTTTTTTGAACATCTGTAACACTACATTGTAATAGTATTTTCAACCTCTCCCTACCTTTTATTATGATGACTTATAAGCTCACCTCATACTAAGCAATTTTTCAACTCCCTGAAGTCAGGGACTATATCTTATGGATTTTTGTGTCCCCCAGGGCACCTCAGGTGCTGGTAGGCACTGCTGGATTGCTTCTGGATGGACAGAGGTAAGGAAGAGCTCAAAAGGCACCCTCAAAAAAAAAAAAAAAAGACTTCAAATTCATATTCACTCTTCAGCCTAGCCCAGTATCTAATCACTCTAGGTGGTACTGCTTTCTGTAATTTACTCTCAGTTGCTGATAAACATCGAGCATGTGGACAATCATCTTGGGATACAGATGCCACAGCTTGCAAGGCTGAGGCTTAGAGCTGACAAGGGTTATCCCACTTAGGAGGGGCTCTGGTGCTAGCTTTATCCTACAGAAACTCTCTTGTTTCTTCTATTTGTTAAACAAAGTAAAAACCCACCTGCTCAGCCTGAGCAACTGTTTCCAATCAATAATTAAGTAACTTTAAGGTCCCGATCTATATAAACTTATCAATATTTTCACTGAAAAGGAATCAATATAGACAGAGGGAAGCATCTAAGTAAACCCTTTTAATGGCTGTGTTTTGGCTGTGAAAAGTAAATGAATTGATTAAATGAGTGGCCGATACCGGCCTGCCAATGCAATTCTTTTTTCACTCTCATAAACATGCCCAACAATCCAGTTTAACACTCTCCCTTGGTGCTGCATTACTTTGATAAAGTTCTGTTCTAAATGTTCTACTCAAGAGGAGGCATTTGCTTATATTAAATGTAGAGAGTTTCTGAGTTAATAATTATTGATATCTAAGCTACTGTGTTAGTGCTTTACACAAAGCATTTAATACTGGCAAAACCCTGTTAGCTGGACATTGTTATTACTTCTCATTCTACAGATGGTGGGACAAAGCCTTTAGGAAAGGGACATAAATACGTCTTCCCATATCCCAGTGACTTCCCCAATGGCCCAGCAGTAAAGAATCTGCCTGCAATGCAGGAGGCACAGGAGATGGGACTTCGATCCCTGGGTGGGGAAGATTCCCTGGAGAAGGAAACAGCTACCCACTCCAGTAATCTTGCCTGGAGAATCCCATGGATGGAGGAACCTGACAGGCTACAGTCCAGAGGGTCACAAAAAGTCAGAGTCTAAGTCTGCGGCACTTAGAATACTCTGCGTCTTGAATTGGGTGGGACCTTGAGCATGTATACACACATGAAATTGTATTGAGCTGACACTTAAGGTTAGGTACTTCACTATATTTATGTCATGCCTCAGAGCAATTTTTTAAGTCATACTCTGTGGCCTGAGTGGCCTTCTGAGTGGCCTTCTCTCTTAGTCTCCACTTCTCTGTGCTCCTGACTTGGAGCTGGCCTCTTCCTGAAACAACAGTGAAAAGCCAATGGAAAATTCTCAACAGAGATGAAAAATCAACTGTAGGCCCCACCATACAGCCTTTTTATCCAGTCTGTTGGTTTCTAAAGCAGTGCCAACCCTCACATTCAGAATTTATTTGTAGATTAGATTTCACATTTGCAACACAGAAGTGAAAATTCTTTGTCAAGCCCCAATTTCAAGTCTTTAGGTGCAACGTGTGTGTGTGTGTGTGTGTGTATGTGTATGTGTGTGTGTGTATCTTTTCTATGTATTCAAATATACAAATTGGCCTTCTTTTGTATTTCTGAGGAAGCTTTTCCAAAATGTATACATCACCAACATTTATTAATTAAATCACACATATGAAAGAAGGGGATCTGCATCTTTATCAAAATATCAGAGACCACTGAAGTGTAAGAGACCTGGGCAGTAGAGGTCATTCAGTTCATCTCCCCACCTTTTCAGAATCCTTTCAGTGGTGTCCCTGACTGAGGGCCATGATACAACAATGAAGTTTAATTAAGACTCCCAGAGAGTTTCTGTCTTGTTGGTCACTGGGTCATCTGAGGATGTGAGAGACTGAAGGATAGGTATGGGCCTCAAAAAGGGAAGAGCCACAGAATAGCTTTTAGATGTAATCAATACAGAGCAATTCAACAGCCATAAGAATTGTGACATCTCCCTTTGGGCTCTCATCTTGTCTTATAAAGCAAGCCACTTTAAGTTTAGAGCAATTCAGTGCTTGGACTGTTGGAAATAGGCATGTCAGAGAAATGTAGAAGTTGCATTGGCATTTTAGGTCGGCTCTGCCCTTCAGCGGCAAAGGAAATCTTACCTCCCATTACATCTGCCCCTGTAACCCAGGACCCTTCAGCCGCCCTCCCCAGTTGGGAGCCACTGTACACACTTTCTTTCTTTGTAAATATTTTTTTTCAAAGGTCCATTTTTTGAAAGAATAAATACACATTCTCATCCAGAAAGGTTGAAACTCCCCTTTTCCATTTCCCTCTCTGCCCTTCTTGGAATTGCCTCTCCCCTGTGGAGCCCAGTGGAGGAGTGTTCACTTAGGCTCTGCAGAAAAGAGTTTCTATGTGACAGAATGGCAGCCCTCCAACTACAAAAGTGACCTGAAAATTGCACAGAGCACTTTACTAGCTGCTGATGGGTCCCAGTCATGAATAATTATTGATCTGCAGGGTCTGAAAGTTGGGTAATTAATGCTTGGAAGAGTGCAAAAGACACATTTTAGAAGAAAGTAAATTATTTCTGTGTCCCCAGTCTATTCCGTCATGTTTTAAGTACTTGCCACCTCGTCTCTTTTAAGAAGAAAACAACCTAGTTAATATTTATATAGCAAAAGATAACAATTGATAATGTGAGTCACTTTTAAGCAAGTTTCATATTTTGTTCTTGTTACAAAGCCAACTAGAGCAGTCATTAGAAAAACAGAAAGCTAAATCTTTAGAGAGATATCAAAGTTAAAGTGTATATTAAAGTAGAAAAGCCATTTCCCCTAAAATTATATATGAAATATTTGCCTGGAATATTTCATTACCCTTCCCAAAATATTTAATGCAATATTCAGTGCCCAAAAGCCCTGAAAACATAGTGACTATTGCTTCTGTATCTGGTGCCAAAAAAAAAAAAAAAAAGCCCAAGCAATCATACAGAATAAAGAAGGAAAGCCAGCATTTCCCAGGCACCCAGTATTAATGAGGCATCTTTCTAGGATAAGAGAAATAGCATTTAAAAACCTTTTAAAATGTTGTAAGGATTAAATTAAACAACAAGCACAAAGAGCATAGAACAATGCCTGGCATTTAGCAGAAATTAAATTGCAGCTATTTATATCAGGGTATATATATGTGTGTGTGTGTGTCTGTGTATGTATTAGTTGGTCAGTTGTGTCTGACTCTTGATGACTCTATGGACTATAGGCTCCTTAGTCCATGGAATTCTCCAGGCAAGAGTACTGGGGTGGGCTGCCATTTCCTTCTCCTGGCCCCAGGATCAAACCTGGATCTTCCACATTGCAGGCAAATTCTATACCATCTGAGCCACCAGGGAAGTAATATAAAAATATATATATATATACACACACACATGTATTGATATAGAAGTATGTACACACATCCATATATGTGTGTCTGCATGTGTGTGTATGTATGTAAATATATATACATATAATTTCGTTTTTCAAAGCTATACAATCATATTTAAGGTTGAAACATTTTTCCTATTTCCTTGGCTAAAATAGTAATTATTAATAAAAAAAAAAATTCAGACGTTACAGGAAGACAAAACGGTAAAAGCAAATGTCTCCCAAAGGCAGCTACTATCAACGAACTATCGAAAAAATCCTTCCACGCCCTTCCCTTTATACACACACATTTACATATGTGACATCATGCTGTTTATGCTTTTCACAATCTGCCTTTTGAATTCAACAACATGTCCTGGAACCTGCAACATGGATACTGTTATTTCCATTTGGGGAGAATTGAGAAATCCAGGCTCAGAGCGGTTGTGTACATTTACCCAAGGTCAGTTTTTTTGCCACTAAGGGAGCAGAGTTAAAATGTGAAACTTTATTTGATCCAAACACATGCTCTTTCCAAACAAAGAAGAATACAGTTATCCTTAGTAATCACAAATTTCCCTTAAGAAAAATTCAGTGGTACACAAATGTATGCCTCTACACCTTTTTAGCAGCTTGGTTCCAGTACACATGAATGGAGGCCAGTCCTGTTGGGAGTAATTTTAAAAAGAGAGAACCCGGGTTCGGGAATGCAGTGAAATGAAGTTGCTCAGTTGTGTCCGACTTGGGAATGGAAAAGGGAGGTAAAACAGATGACAAAGAAGAAGGACACGATTTTGCACTGCAGCCTTGGGAAAGATAATGGTTCCCGCCTCAGAACTCTACCTGTCTCTGAGGAGGTGGGCGGAGCAACCGGCAGCGAGAAGCCAGGAGCAAAGTTAACACGTGCAGACCTGAGCAATCTAACCCCGAAGCCTGGCGGGGAGAGACGAATGCTGGCTACCTACCTCTCTTTGTCAGAGCACAGTTGAGGCTCTCCGGTGCCTTTTCCATCTCCAGCAGTTACTCTGACTGCACAGACTGGAGGTGACATCCGAAAAGAGAACTCCCAGCTGCAGAATGAGAAAGGTGTGAACATTTGGCTGGAGGATGAGAATCACTTAAAAACGCTTGTTAGCATGCATATTACCTTGGAGGAAGCAGAGCAAATCGACAGCCATCCTATCGAAATATTGGTTAAGACAGATAATCAAAAGACAAGCAAAATGTCGAAAGGCAAAATAAATGTACCACACATCACATTACTAATTTGGGGGTCGTGGGGAAGGTTAAATGATGGACTATATTTGGTGTTTATTTTTATGACTTAGTGTTTGGTTTTTTTTTAATGCAAAGTTAAGAGCTTTTACACAAATATTTCTAACCTTTGTCTTAATTTTATATTCTCCATTAAGACCTTCCTTTCCTCAAAAGTAAATCCTATCACCACAGGAACTTTTCAAATCTGAAGGCCCACAGTTGAGAAGATTCAGCTTGAGTAGAAAAATGTCATTTAGCCAGACTCAACTCATCCAGAATTTATAATAACCATGCAAGTTGTTTGGTACTTACTTTTTGTACTAACCAAGCAATGAAGAAAATAAAGTTATATTAAAAACTTTATATCACAAATAAGCCTGGAGAAGGCCCAATTCTGTTCCATCACTGGCAGTAAATAAATGTATATTGTACAAACATTGTTGCTTAAGCTATATTATTCTTAGGGTCTTTGGCAAAGGCTGTTGCTAATGTCGAATGGGCCTCTGCTGAATATTAGGATGAGTGGATTAGACCTCTCTGCCTGGTGACCCTGGCCATCAGCTTGTGGAGCTGGCTTCAGAGGCATGTGATCCCATGCGTGCATGGCTTAATCCTCTACTGTCACTGTATTGAAATTCTGGATAATTTTATCTTTGATCTTGGGTTTTGGAAGTCAAGTCTGATGAAACACTGGAGCACAAGCATGAGTGAAAGAGTTTGTTTTCCTTTCTACAGATGTAGCATACACGATGCCCCATGAGCACAGAATTCTGGGGGACCCATGATGTGTGGGCGTTCAGTGAGATTCAAACCAAGCACAAGAGAAGTGTGTTCTAGCTGTGATTGAGTGGAACCCAAACTTGTTTCAAGTGCAGAAAGAAGGTAATGGCATTCTGAAAAATACAAATGACCCAGAAACCCTGTCATACCTTTCTTACTCCCCAATCACTTCTACTGAAAATGATGACATATAATGAAAGGAAAAGATGGCAAACCATAATTCCTCTTGCTTTCAGTTCTTTCTTGCTTATCAGTAATACTTTCTAGAAAGTATTACTGGAATGTAATTAGTATTAGTGGAATGTATTAGTGGAATTCACACATATCAAGAAGTGAAAAAAAAAGTTAATCTTGTGCAGGGTTTCCACTCTTCCAGTAAGATCAAAATACATAAACATGTACAAACTATGAGATACAATTTGAGTAATCTAGGTGATTCTGCAAACATGGTAAAGGCACTTATATTTGCATTTAAAGTGGGCATTGAACAATATAATGATTAACAGATTTGTGCTAATAATTTTAATTTTTTTCTTTTCTCAGAATGACATTAAATACCAAATAAAAAGCATTGTGGACTTTCCTGGTGGTCCAGTGGTTAAGAATCCACCTGCTAAAGCAGAGATCACGGGTCTGATCCCTGGTCTGGGAAGATTCCACATGTCACCAGGAAACCAAGCCGATGCGCCACAACTACTGAGCCAGTACTCTAGAGACTGTGAGCCACAATTACCGAAGCCCAAAAGCGCTAGAATCGGTACTCCAAAAGAAGACAACACAAGGAGAAGCTCACACACCACAGCTAGAGCATATCCCCAACTCACCACAACTAGAAAAAGTCCATGCATGGCAACAAACACCCAGCATGCCCCCCACGCAAAAAAAAAAAAAAAAAAATTAAAGCATTATGACAAACTGAAAAAGACTGCACAAGAGAAAAAAACCTTTATATTTTAAATTTCTAACAGCATTTTTCCTGCAGTTTTAACAGTGGCCCCTTGTTTTAATTTTGCCCTAGTCTCAGAGGTTATGTATCCAGCCCCTTACTATATACATCTGAGAGTAGAAATAGTTGTCGTTACTTTTCACTGACTCACTGTTCCATGCATTTGACAATATTCAGCACTCATTATGTGTGAGGAATGTGCTAGTGGCTGGGAATATGGTAATGAACAAAATAGGCATGGTCTCTACTCTATTGGACTTCACAGTCTATTGTTCTTCCTTGAAATATAGCTATGCTTTGTGTTTTAGTGTCCTCTAATTCAATGAGATTTTCCGTTAGGTCTAAATTAACAAAGCTGAGTTTCCTGTTAATGACAGGGAAGACGTCTTATTAGTATGTCTGAACTCTTTCTGCAAGAGTGATTTTGTCACTCATGGTAAATGAGCAACCACACAGAGTATGGGATCTGGGATGAGAATCCAGTGAGAAAGGACAGCTTGGGAGTCCAGCTGCCTGGGTTTCATCGTAATTCTTACCTCTGGCTAGAGCTATGCCTTATTTGCACCTATTCTGATGGTCCCACTGGAAAAATGAGAAGATGCTGGTCTCGCCGCTCTCCAGTTCATCGTGATGTTACGGAAGTTAAAGAGCCGCGCTTCTTCAGAAGCCTTCCTACCCGATGTACACTTTCCAGATGTCAGCATTTTTGTTTCTCACAAAGATACCAAGAGCTGGCTTCCGAAGAAAGTGGGCCACAGACTGAAAGATGTTGGGGGAGGGGAGTGAAGGAAGGCAGAGGAGCCTGGAAAGCATAGATATCCAGAACCGCTGAGGGGGCGGCTCCTTTCTTCCTCTTTTCCCCTGAGAGAGTATGTGCTGATCTGGTCAGTAGGACCCTCAAGTCTAAACTGCGCTGTATGGTTACAAAGTTCAGTCCTATATAATAACTCCCTCAGTATGGTCCCCCAGGCACGTCTGATCACTGGTTGCAGCCCATGGAAGTCACTGCCAAGTTTGCTCTCCTTGACGAAGGCAGAGTTCTTGGGGAGTAACAGATATGCCATCATGAGGGAGATTGTAGGGGTGGAGCACTCATCCTTGCCACAGGAAGGATGGGACTGCAGAAAATAGTGCTCTAGCATCAAAATGAGAGAAGCATGAGACTGGGAGCCTGAAGTCCGATTTCCCACTAATTAGCATATATCCTCTCAGCAAGTGGCTTTCTAGACCTTGGTTTCCTCGTCTATTAAATGAGAGTTGAATAGAATATTTCAGATATCAACTAAAGGTCAAACATTTTTCCTTTGTCCTTTGTCTATAGCCTTCTCCAATCAATGCTTTCCAAAAACATGCCTCTGTGTAGAGGTCATGGACCACATCTCTTTTGTCCTTGATTCCCCACTATCACATGGTACTGGGAACACAGTAGGTGCTCAAGAAATGTTTATTGAATGAATCTATCTTTGGACAATCTCTGTGAATGGATGTTGCTTCTTCTTATCTCTTCCCAGAGAAACGGGGCAGAAATCTATGATAACACAAGAGAAGGAAAGCATTTTAATAGTTGATAACACAGAATACATTAAAGCAATGCTCAGTCACCATACATTAAGTCTTTTTAACGTAGCTTTTAAACAGCTTTTCTTATTAGCCAAATGAAATACAGTAATCCTTTAACTCTCCTGTGTCAGATTATCAGCTATTTCAAGTAAGTGTTAACATTTCTGTCACTGGCAAAAGTGAATTATGTTTTCCTTTCCAAGCTTGCATCAACATGCCCAACAAGCAGACTGAACACGCCTCTCTAATGGGACAGTGTGAGGTGCCACTGCTTGGTGATTATAAAGCAGCTCGACATCGGGGGAGGGGCTATGACAGCCCCACCTGGCAGCTGGAGCTGAGCCAGGCAGCCCCTGCAGAGTGAGTGAATGAATGAATTGGGGTGTCCTCCCAGGTGAAAAACAGGGCACATACAACCTCTATGGCTTTGTTCTATAAACAGCCTGCACAGAAAATTCTAGATGTTGTTATCCCTTGTGTGTTTCTGTGTCAGGGATGCTGACAGTACAGGGGAGACCAGTTATTTTATGAGCAAACTCCCGTTTTTTTAGAAATCTGGAAAATCTCTCCCCCAGGAAAATTCAGTTGGGTGACACAAAGTTCTCATTTTGCAAACCAATTGATCACAGTCTTTCGGAGAGAGATCAAATTAAGAGAAAAATTGCAATAAGAATTCTAATTTCTTAGGTGTTAGAAGCAAGACAACAAGCCCAAAATGGAGCTCCATATCACCACCCTAGACTGAATTATAGTTTTGGCTCCCCTAGAATTGAAATAATAAACCATCAGGAATTTCCTAATCAGCACTAGTTAGGTAATCTGCCTGCTAAACCCCTGCTGTCCTCTGAAGGAACCTCGCATTAGCCAATCCACTTTTTCTCCTAGAAAAACTTCATGGTTCCTGCTCCCTTCTGCCTGTCTTTCATTTTGTACAGCTCCTCAGAGTTATCTGAGGAATTACAGTTAACTCCTCAGAGTTATTTGTCTGCTGGATTGGATGCTGTCTGGTTCAAGCCAACAATGCTTTTAAAATGTATTCAGTTGAAGTTTGTTTATTAACACAGATGAATGTGACCTGGCCCTTGTCACCCTTCCTCCCACCCTGAGTCCTGGGGGGCCGACCTCCTCTCAACTGCTCCACACATCGTCCCAGTCTTCACTGCCCTTCCTTCTGCTTGGCGTGACTGTCCATGTCTTGTGCCCAAGCTGTTTACCAGTTCTTTATAGCTTAACTCCTAATTTACTCTCCTGAAACGTTGAGCAATAGTCAAAATACTTAGTTTTTAGTAGCAAACATTGGTTACAAGCCCCAACTTTAGAGAAGTTGCCATTTACCAAATTCTGAAGTCGCTGTGCCTTTGTGGCCTGCCTTCCTGGGAAGGAGAAAGGTGTCTGCTTGGCATTTTTACTCCAGTTAAGTAAAGCCATGCTTGTATTTTTCAAAAATTAAAAAAAAAAAAAAAACTTCATTATCTATAATAATTGGAAAAAAATCAAGCTGCATTTAAAGTACAGTTTGTCTTGGAAAGAGAGGGATCTAGTGGGAAGAGTTGGAGTTGGAAGACATGGGTCCATTTCCCAACACTAAGAAGTTCTGTGGTCTTGATCTTTCTTACCTCAGTGTCCTCATTTTTAGAAGAAGGAGACTATTGCCCCGCCATCTCCCAGAACACTAGCGAGGATGAGGTGATACCATGCTTGGGAAAGAAATAGCACAGGGCTCGGCAGGTGGCAGGTGCTCAGGTCAGTCAGGTCTGAATTCTTCTGAGTTCCCTGGAATACCTATGTTAGAGCAAGTTAAATATGACATGAGATTCTGATCTCTTTATACGTTCTTCCTCTAATCTCGTAAATTAATAGAACCTTACATTATTGGCATTGTCATCTCTGTGTTCGTATTACATGTGTGTCACAAGGCATGTGGTAATAAAATTATCTTTCCCATTCTTATTTTTAGGGTCATCTGCTTTCATTAATCTCCATTTGAAAATACTGGAAGCTAAATAGGAATAGAAAATACAAAGTTTGCCAAACTAGAACTCTGGTCAGCGTTTGGGAACCAAAATCTTGCTTTATTGATACCCACAGAAAATTCCTGGGATATTCACAGCAATTCTCCAGAGCTTGCTGCATCACAAGGATGCCTGTGACCCTCTGACTTTTTGATCAATTGCTCATCTCTCATCTAAGATCTTTTGCTAAGCAAAGAGCAGGGTATCCCTAAGATTAGTTATTAATTATTTATATGTATTAATAATACAGTGCATTACCCTTTCACTACAGTGCTGACTTTTGGATATACTCAAGTTTTATAAATTATTGTCAGCTTGAATAAGGCAATTTGAATAGGCATGGCATTTTTCAATAAATCATTATAATCTAGATCATTTTATCCCATGTACCCTCTGGTCAATTGCCCAGGGAAGAAAAATGCCTGGAGTGGTGATTTGATCTTTTTGGTCATTCTAATTCTATTCCTTTTTTTCCTGGAAAAAGCACCTGGAGTTTGCTAGAGATCCACTTGAGTTCAGCCCAAGTGAACCAATTAAGTAAGCTGACTCTTCCTCTGTCCCCAGAGGTGGGCATGGGACCCAGATCTTGCTGATCAGAAAGTGGTTCAGGATAGGCATGTGACCCAATCAAAGACAATCAGAACAATCCCAGTAATCCCAAGACATTTCCCCTGGGCTCTTTCCCTCATCTGAATTTAGGTATTTGTGTGTTTGGGGAGGAGGGTGGTTAGTTAAGACAATTTTTGTGTATGTGCTCAGGTTAGCAAGTTAGACCAGTAGGGAGGCAAATAAGGAACATGATCTCTAAAACCATGGAGAATCATTTCTAGAAAGATCTTTGTTACCACTGATGGAGAACTTACCTGCACCGAACACTATATCTATCATCTCCTTTTTAAAAAAATTTTATTTATTTGTTTTCTCTATGGTGGGTCACTGCAGATGGTGACTGCAGCCATGAAATTAAAAGACGCTTACTCCTTGGAAGGAAAGTTATGACCAACCTAGATAGCATATTCAAAAGAAGAGACATTACTTTGCCAAAAAAGGTCCATCTACTCAAAGCTATGGTTTTTCCAGTAGTCATGTATCAATGTGAGAGATGGACTGTGAAGAAAGCTGAGTGCCAAAGAATTGATACTTTTGAACTGCGGTGTTGGAGAAGACTCCTGAGAGTCCCTTGGACTGCAAGGAGATCCAACCAGTCCATCCTAAAGGAGATCAACCCTGGGTGTTCTTTGGAAGGAATGATGCTAAAGCTGAAACTCCAGTACTTTGGCCACCTCATGCGAAGAATTGACTCATTGGAAAAGACTCTGATGCTGGGAGGGATTGGGGGCAGGAGGAGAAGCGGATGACAGAGGATGAGATGGCTGGATGGCATCACTGACTCGATGGACGTGAATCTGAGTGAACTCCAGGAGTTGGTGATGGACAGGGAGGCCCAGCATGCTGCGATTCATGGGGTCGCAAAGAGAGGACACAACTGAGCAACTGAACTGAACTGAGCTGATTCTGGGTCTTGGTTGCTATGCGGACTTTTCTCTAGTTTTGGAGAGCAGAGGCCACTCTCTAACTGTGTTGCACAGGCTTCTCAGTATGGTGGCTTCTCTTGTCATGGAGCATAGCCTTTAGGGCATGGGCTTCAGTAGTTGTGGCTCCCAGCTCTAGAGCACAAACTCAATAGTTGTGGCACACAGGCTTAGTTGCCACACAACTTGTGGGGTCTTCCCTGACCAGGGATCAAACCCATGTCTCTTGCACTGGTAGGTGAATTCTTTACCAATGGAGCCACTAGGGAAGCCAGGACCATCTCCTTTTAATTCTCATAATAACTCCATGAAACAGATTATATTATTATTATTATGCACACTTTGCACATTAAGAAACTTGTCCAAAGTCACACAAACAGACAGTGACAGTCAGGATTTGAAGTGAATTTTTCCATGGACCAGGGGTAGGGGATGAGGGAGATGGTTTCAGGATGAGTCAAGCACATGGCATTTATTGTACACTTTATTTCTATTAGTATTCCATCAGCTCCACCTCAGATCATCAGGCGTGAGATCCCAAAGGCTAGAGACCCTTGCTCTAGCTCCCAGCTCTCATGCTCCATAAAGTGACTATTCATCAATCTAATTAATGATTTACAAAGAGCTCCTAAGTTCCCCATGAGGTAAATTTGTTATATCAGTTTTATGTTAGGTAAGAAGGAGAGAGTCTTTGTCACTTTATTCACTTGGTAATTGAAATATTTCAGTCATTATATTTTCACAATGAGTGTTTCAAAGAGGTAGATATGCAAGTGAAAGCCTGTTTTGTTTTGTTTCCTGCTAAACTAAACTTATAGAGAATTTCAGTTCAGTTCAGTTCAGTTCAGTCGCTGGTCGTGTCTGACTCTTTGTGACCCCATGAACTGCAGCACGCCAGGCCTCCCTGTCCATCACCAACTCCCAGAGTTCACTCAGACTCACATCCGTCGAGTCGGTGATGCCATCCAGCCATCTCATCCTCTGTCGTCCCCTTCTCCTCCTGCCCCCAATCCCTCCCAGCAGCTATGGCAACTTCCCAATAGTCTAGGAAACCTAGTGTTATGGATTGTACTTTATTGATTAAAAAAAAAAACTTCAGAATTANTCAGACTCACATCCGTCGAGTCGGTGATGCCATCCAGCCATCTCATCCTCTGTCGTCCCCTTCTCCTCCTGCCCCCAATCCCTCCCAGCAGCTATGGCAACTTCCCAATAGTCTAGGAAACCTAGTGTTATGGATTGTACTTTATTGATTAAAAAAAAAAACTTCAGAATTATAAATGTGATTAAAAATTATCTTTAAATGTGACTCTGAATTTGGAAACCTACAATGAAATAACAAGTGATGGGTAATTTCTCATGACATGAATGGACCTATGAAATATGCATTTCTCTTCTTCCCATCTTGCCTCAACTCATTTGGTGTTTCAGTTTGTATAATAGTTAAAACTCCTGGCAGAGCAGAGGCAGTAATTGCAAACAGCTGTAAAGTATTACTCATCTTGCTGATCAAAATGACTTCCTGCTAAATAAACCATGAAAAAAGCTTTTCCACCCACAGAGAAGTGAAGTGTAAATGATATATAGACTCTACCATGAATAGATCAACAGATTGCATTTTGCTATAACTATGGTTTTATATAGCAACAGTCACTTTCAAAAACAGCTTAAAAACTGAGCTATGGTTAGGAAAAAGAATTTGGGTAATAGCATTCAGATGACAGTAGAGTCTTGAAGAATACTTGGTGTTTCAAAGGAGAAGCACCTAAAAATTCCTAAAAGGAGAGTTGTCTGGCTTCTTCTCTCAGACTTTCTAACTTGGTGAAAGCAATGATAGTGTGGCATATGTACGCTTATTTTGGACACCATTCCATTTATCTTACCTTGTACCCACAGTACATTAGCTAGGCATCCATGGCTTCCCTGGTGGCACTAGTGGTAAAGAATATGCCTGCCAATGCAGGAGACATAAGAGATGTAGGTTCAACCCCTGGGTCAGGAAGACCCACTGGAGGAGGAAATGGCATCTACTCTAGTATTCTTACTGGGAGAATCCTATGGACAGAGGAGCCTGGCTGGTGCAGTCCATGATGGAGTCTCAAAGAGGCAGGCATGATTGAGCATCTAAGCATATAGCACAACATGCCTTAGTCTTCTATTGTGGTTTTTAAGTTTCAAAGGAAACATGGCTGTTATAGAATTGACAATGGTAATGGAATTGATAATGGTGGTGGCATTGACAATACTGATGGCATTGATATAATGGTGATGGCATTGGCAACATGATGGCATCTTAAAGAGAGACAGTAACTCAGAGACCCCTTTGCTTGTTGGTTTGCTCATCACTCTATATTCTGGAAAAAATTCTTATACATGTACATTTATATATGTGTACACGTCCACACCCTGGAGAAATCCTTGTATGTGTGTAGCAAAGAACATATTAAAGGGTGTTCATAATATCATTGTTTGAAACAGGAAAATGTCAGAAATAACCCAAATGTTCCTTATTGAGTAAAGGGATAAATAAAATATGGCATATTCATATGATGGATTACAACAGTTGAAGGAATAAGCTAAATCTATATGCATCATTATCATATCTCAGACAATATTAAATGCAAAAAGCATAACTCCATTACAGCATAATGTTTGTGTAAATGTTTAAACCACATAAAACTATTTTTTACAAATGTACATGCTGCTGCTGCTAAGTCGCTTCAGTTGTGTCCAATTCTTTGCAGCCCTCCAGGCTTCTCTGTCCCTGAGATTCTCTAGGCAAGAATACTGGAGTGGATTGTCATCTCCTCCTCCAGGGGATCGTCCCAACTCAGGGACTGAACTCGCATCTGTTTATGTCTATCTCCATTGGCAGGCAGGTTCTTTACCACTAGTGTCACCTGGGAAGCCACAAATGCACATACTTGTGCACAAAAGTATAGAAAATGGACTCCAAAATATACAACAGATTTATTTCCGTGATTGGCTGTGAGACACTAAAGGAGAGCGGGCCAAGGGTGGTGGGACATTAGCTTTGTATAGCATACTTTATTATATAACAGAATGGGACGTTAGCTAAGTGGTAATGTCTTTTAAAATAATTACTGAAAATAAATACAAGAAAATATTGTTGTTTGTTGTTGTTTAGTCGTTAAGTTGTGTCTGACTCTTTTTGCAACCCTGTGGACTGTTGCCTGCCAGGCTTCCTCTGTCTATTGGATTTCCCAGGCAAGAATACTAGAGTGAGTTGCCATTTCCTTCTCCGGGGAATCTTCCCAACCCAGGAATCAAACCCACATCTCCTGCATTGGCAGGCAGATTCCTGCCAATCTGAGCCACCAGGGAAACCCACAAGAAAATATTAACAGCTGTTAATTGTAAGAATTGGGAATATAAGTACTTATTATATTTTTCTTTGTATGTCTCTGTAGCTTTTAAATTTATTAAAACAAAAAGCCAAGAAGGAAAACATTTATTAAAATATAAAGGAGTGAGCAGTTGAAAACAAAAGAATCTAGTTCTGACCATCCTTGCTTCCTAGCAACCAAAACAATCAGTGAAAGAAACCCAACGGATTAAGCAGTCCCCTATGTTTGCTACTTCACTAGAAGAAACAAACTTTACCATAGGTCTTGAGTGGATCTTAATATGAAGGACCTTGAATGTACTTGATGTTTTTGAAAGCAATGCCACGCAATGTGCAAAGATGTTCCAGTAGTGCTGTAGATGTGTTGAATCAGCTCTTCGTAAGTAACCTGGAATACTGTGAAATTATACAGCTATATATCAGGCATGTTGCAGGTATATTCAGTTCCAGATCACTGCAATAAAGCGAATATTGCAATAATGTGAGTCACATGAATTTTTTGGTTTCCCAGCACATTTAAAAGTTATACTATAGTGTGGGCTTCCCTGGTGGCTCAGATGGTAAAGAATCTGCCTGCAATGCAGGAGACCCAGGTTTGATCCCTGGGTTGGGATCATTTCCCAGAGGAGGAAATGGCTACCCACTCTAGTATTCTTGTCTGGAGAATTTCATGGACAAAGGAGCCTGGTGGGCTATAGCCCATGGGGTCACAAAGTTGGACATGACTGAGTGACTAACACTTTCCTTACATAGTGTAGTCCAGAGGTCCCCAGTCTTTTTGACAGCAGGGACCAATTTCATGGAAGACAAGTTTACCAAGGACTGGGGGGGAAGAGGGGATGGTTCAGGTGGTAATGCAAGCAGTGGGGAACCATGAGGAGTGGCAGATGAAGCTTTGATTACCTTCCGTGGCCTAGATGGGTGGGACCTCTGGTATAGTCTGTTAAGTGTGCAATGGATTTGTCTAAAAAAAACTGTATATACCTTAATTTAAAAATACTTTAGGGGACTTCTCCAGCGGTTCAGTTGTTAAACACCTTCCCTTTCTAATGCATGGGGTATGGGTTTGATCCCCAACTGGGGAGCTAAGATTCCACATGCCTCACAGCCAAAACACCAAAATATAAAACAGAAACAATATTGTAACTTATTCAATAAAGACTTTAAAAATAATTTCTTGCTGAAAAGAAAAACACGAATCATCCGAGCCTTCAGGGACTCATAATCTTTTTACTGGTGGAGGGTTTGAAATTTTGCAAGAATTATCAAAACATGACACAGAGACATGAAGTGAGCAAATGCTGTTGGGAAAATGATATTGGTAGACTTGCTTAATACAGGGTTGCCATAAACCTTCAATCTGTAAAAAACACAGTAAACCCAAACGCGATAAAATGAGGGATGCCTTCGATTTTGTGTAGGCAATCCACCTTCAGAGATACGACACAAATAGGTGCCTTTCTCCTGATCTGGTTTAGGATAAATCTTGGAGAATGGAGGGGAGTAAATGCCTAGCATACCCTCGATTCTCCACCACTCTTCTTCCCACAGCAGATGACATCACATGAGGGATACCCTCCCAAGGGTATACGCAGTAGCAGGCACAGTTCTTGCACGAGAAAGTGCAGCATCATCCCAGTGAAATGAGGTTCTCTGAAAGTCAATTACACTGACAGGTATGATTATCCAAGTATGGGTATGAATCATTCACAAGCACAGCTAATTTCGCTCATACTAATCATCATCTCCTTGGGGCATCTCTTTTTTTTGACTGAGACAAAATTTTGTTTTGATGCTGTGGTTGAAACTCTTGTCTTAGGCCAGAGCTTTCCATTATCTGTTGTTTTCTCCAAGCTTTAATGAAGTGCTTTTTGTAGGCAATGTAGGAGTACTGACTGGTAGGGCAGAAAGAAGGTTGTTGTCACTGTCCCTGTTTCTATGGCCAAAGCTAAGGAGGAGAAAAGGTGTCTGAGAGAGACACCACAGCTGTCATGCCCAGCCCTGACAAAGACCTGCTCCTGTGCTTGGGAGGTGGCTTTAGGATGACGGTACAGGAGAAGGAGCACTCAGCTAGCAGTGCTGGTCTCGGCTATGTCCCTGCCTCTGACTTCCTGGGCGACCTCAGGCCAGTCACCCCAGTTGTGGCTCTCCCTCTCTTTCTCTGTGGCCTCTTTTGTCACCTCTCTTTCTCTGTCAGCTGCAAGGATGGAACTAGACAATGGCTTCTAAGCTTCCTCCCAGGTCTGGGACCTGGGATGTCAGGAAACCTGATGGTGCTGGCAGGATTGACCTCTGTGATACCTGGGGCCCTCTGCAAAATGAAAACTTGAGGCTCCGTGTCCAAAATTTATTAAGAATTTCAAGAAAATAACAACAGAGTATTAAATCAAGGGTGGAACTTTTCTAAATTCAGGGTGCTTTGATTGCATAGATTCCCGAGCCTATAAAGCCAGGGCTTTATCAGCCTGCCATGGTGGAGCTGGTTCACTTCTCAGGGCAAGTGGGAGGGAGCACATGTTAGGTTGAGGGCAGCCAGAGACGAGGTAAAGGGTGAGTAAGAAGGGCCTAACACAGTGTGCGGTAAGGGTGAGGGTAGAGTCACAGAGGAGCTTGACCCCAGACGATGGTCTCTTCTGCCTTTCCAGATCTCGGTCATGGCAGGACCGCCCCAGATTTCAGAGACTTAACTTTTAAAGATCTTAACTTTATTCTGAAAGTCAGGCAAAGTCTGGGAGAGTAATTTTGCACAGCAGCTTTTATGCACAAAGCCTAACAGTCACCCCAGTTACGATGTTCAAGAAGCAGGTAGGTGATGTTACAGTCTCAGCCAGTCAGGGTCAGTGTGTTGGTATGAGGTGGAAACCCTCAGCTAGAATGCCAACCCCCATCTAGAATAACAACTTTCTGCCTTCTGCTTCTGTTACCT
>SJYA01001733.1:0-39612 GCA_006410615.1 Neotragus moschatus
TTTGGCAAGGTTTCTCTTCAAAGCTTTACCTGCATATTTTCCTTATTTTTAAGTTTTGAGTTTTTCTGTGTTTTGAATACAGTTCTTCTACTGGTTGTGCATTTTGTAAAAAATTTCTCCAACTCTGTGACTTGTATTTTCATTCCCTGAAGAGAAAATTTTGCAGAAGTGTTTAATTTTAATGAATTCCACTTTATGAATTTTTTTCTTTCATTTATTGGTCTTTTGGTCTTAGTCTGAAAAATCATTGTCAATCCTGAGGTCACATAGATTTTCATCCCTGTTATCTTCTTGAAGCTTTATAGTTTCACATTTTACTGGCTTTAGAACTAGTTTGCCAGCTTTCAAAAATTAACTTGCTGAGATTCTGATTGGCATTGCATTGATTCTACAGATCAAGTTGTGAAGAAATGACATTTTGAAGTAAAGAACAGTATTGTTCTTCCTATCTATGAATATTGACTATCTCTGCATTTATTTTGGAGAAGGCAATGGCACCTAACTCTAGTACTCTTGCCTGAAAAATATCATGGATGGAGGAGCCTGGTGCCCTGCAGTCCATGGGGTGGCTAAGAGTTGGACACGACTGAGCGACTTCACTTTCACTTATCACTTTCATACGTTGGAGAAGGAATTGGCAGCCCACGCCAGTGTTCTTGCCTGGAGAATCCCAGGGATTGGGGAGCCTGGTAGGCTTCCGTCTATGGGGTCACACAGAATCAGACATGACTGAAGCAACTTAGCAGTAGCAGCAGCAGCTGCATTTATTTAGAACTTTGATTTCTTTCATCAAATCTTAAAGCATTCCTCATGCAGGCCTTGTATACATTTTGTCAGATTTTTACCTAAACATTTTTATGCTATGTAAATAGCATTGTACTTTAAACTTCAAATATACTGTTTGTTAATTCCAGTTGTTTTTGTTGGTTTTTGGTGAGACTTTCCACATAGACAACCAAGTCATTTGCAAACAAAAGAGACAATTTTATGTCTTCCTTTCGAATATTTGTACCATCTATTTTGTTTCTTGACATTGCATTAAGCAGAATGTCCTTTACAATGTCGACTGTAAGTGGTGAAAGATGGTATCCTTTCTTTGCACCTGATCTTAGGAGGAAAACATTTAGTTTCTTATCATTATTAGTATGAGGTTAGCTCTAGATTCTTTTGGTCTCCTCTTTTCCTTGTATGGGCTTTTCTGGTGGCTCAGACTGTAAAGAATCTGCCCATAATGCAGGAGACGTGGGTTCGATCCCTGGGTTCAGAAGATCCCCTGGAGAAGGGAATGGTTACCCACTCCAGTATTCTGCCTTGGAGAATTCCATGGAGAGAGAAACCTGGCAGGCTCAGTCCATGGGGTTGCAAAGAGTCAGACACGACTGAGCAACTTTCACTTTCCTTGTTTACTCAGAGTTTTTATCACAAATGAGTGTTTTATATTAGCAAATGCCTTTGTATTTGCATCTATTGATATGATCTTGTGATTTTCCTTCTTTAGTTTGTTTTTATAATATATTTTATTAAGTTATTTTTGAATGTTAATGCAGTCTTGCATACCTGAGATAAATTCCACTTGGTTATCCTATCTATAATTATTTTTATACATTGTTGTATTAAATTTGCTAATATTAAGTTGAAGATTTTTTTTATACTTGTGAGAGATACTGATCTGTAATAATATCTTTCTTGTAGTGTCTTTGTTTGGTTCTGACTTTATTCTGGAATAGATTGTAAAGAACTGACATTGTTTCTTCTTTAAATGATTGGTAGAATTTACCTGTGAAAACATCTGGGCATTTTGCCTTCTCTTTTGGAATGTTATTTATTTGATTCAGTATCTTTAAAGGTTATCTGCTTCTTCTGGCATGAATTTTGATAGATTGTATCTTTCAACAAATTGATTCACTTCATCTAACTTACCAAATTTGTAAGCATATAGCTGTTCATAACATTTTTTTATTAAATGTTCATGAATTTAATAGCACTAGTCCTTCTTTTCCCTGGAGAAGGGCATGACAACCCACTCCACTCTTCTACCCTTAGAGAATCCCATGGATAGAAGAGTCTGGCAAACTACAGTCCATGGGGTTGCAAAGAGTTGAACAGAACTGAAGCGACTTACCACCAGTCCTTCTTTTATTTTTGATATTAGCAATTTGTACCTTTTCTCTTTTTTCTTGGCTAGTCTGAGTAGAGTTTATCAATTTTATTAATCTTTCCAAAGAATCGGATTTTGTTTGCTTTACTTTTCTCTATTTTTTTTCTTAGTTTCAATTATATTGATTCCTGCTCTGATTTGTATTTTATTTTCTATTTATTTTATTTTTACTTATTTATTTTTTAACTTTGAAATGAATTTGCTCTTGTTTCCTAGTTTCTGAAAGTAGAAGCATAGACTATTAATTTTAGATAGCTTCAAATTTATGGTTTCAATGCTAATTTCACTCTACTGCTTTTGATGCATATCACATACATTGATAGGTTTGTGGTTTCATTTTCATTTAATTCAAACTATCTTAACTTTTCCCTTGAAACCTCATATTGATCTTCATATTATCGAGAAGTCTCAAAATCTGCAAATTTTTTTTGAATTTTCCAGGTATCCTTCTGTTATTGATTTCTAGTTAAATCTCATTGTCACCTACTAGCATACTTTATATTTGTTCTTTTAATTTTATTAAGGTGAATTTTATGGCCTAGAATATCATTTATCTTGGTGAATGTTCCATGTGAGCTTGAGAAGCATGTGTATTCTGCTGGTGATTGATGAAGTATTCTATAAATGTCAATTAGATCCAGCTGATTGATGGTCCTATTTAGTTCAGCTACATTCTTACTGATTTTTCCCTGCTGTATCTGTCTTCTACTGATAGGAGAGTGTTGAACTCTCCAAATATAATAGCAAATTAATCTAGTTTTCTTTGCAGTTCTATCAGGTTTGTCTCATGTGTTTTGACACTGTTATTAGGCATATAGATATTCAAGATTATTATGTTTTCTTGAATAATTGATCCTCTTATCATTATATCATACTCCATTTTATAACTCTTATTGCCCTAAAGTTGGCTCTGCCTGAAACTAATATAGCTGTTCCTAAAAGTAATATAACTTTTCTGGCTTTCCTTTGAATAGTCTTAGTGTGACATAGTTTTCTCCAAACCTTTACTTCCAAACTCTCTGTCTTTATATTTAAAGTGAATTTCTCTTAGACAACATATAGATGGCTCTTTTTATCTTTTGTTGTTCTCTGATATTCTCTCTCTTACTTGTTTTATTTCAACCATTCACATTTAAAGTGATTATTAATAGTTGCATTTATATTTACTGTTGCAATTGTATCTATTTTAACTGTTTTCCATATGTTGTCTTTTTGTTTCATTTTACTTTCACATTTTCTACCTTCTTTTTTTACCTTTAAAATATAATTTTATTGTTTTAAATTGTTAAATAATTATTTATTTATTTATTATTTTTATTTTTTGAAAATGTTTTTTTTTTTACTTTATTTTACTTTATAATATTGTTTGGAAAACATTATATTATTCAATATCCTCTCCTCTCAGCATATGTTATACTTCTTTTAGAAATTCTTAGTGACTGTCTTTGAGTTTTAAATATGTCTAACAGAAATCTCCTACAGCTCTATAGTTACCTTATGAGAATGCCTTATAAAAGGTACCTTATGACAGAGTATTTCCAGTTCTTCTCTCCATTTGTTTATATGACTATAATTTATTTCTCTTATGTGCAAGCTATCAGTTCAGTGCAATTTAGTTCAGTTGCTCAGTCTTTTCTGACTCTGAGACTCCAAGTACTGCAGCCTGCCAGGCTTCCCTGTCCATTACCAACTCCTGGAGCTTACTCAAACTCATGTCCATTGAGTCAGTAATGCCATCCAACCATCTCATCCTCTGTCGTCCCCTTCTCCTCCTGCTCTCAGTCTTCCCCAGCATCAGGGTCTTTTCAACTGAGTCAGTTCTTCGCATCAGGTGGCCAAAGTATTGGAGTTTCAGCTTCAGCTTTAGCCCTTCCAATGAATATTCAAGGCTGATTTCCTTTAGGATGGATTGGTTGAATCACCTTGTGGTCCAAGGGACTCTCAATAATCTTCTCCAACACCACAGTTCAAAAGTATCAATTCTTCATCACTCAGCTTTCTTTATAGTCCAGCTCTCGCATCCAAACATGACTACTGGAAAAACCATAGCTTTAACTAGATAGACCTTTGTTGGTAAAGTAATGTTTCTGCTTTTCAATATGCTGTCTAGTTTTGTCATAGCTTTTCTTCCAAGGAGCAAGCGTCTTTTAATTTCACAGAAGCAGTCACCATCAGCAGTGATTTTGGAGCCCCCCAAAATGAAGTTTCACTGTTTCCATTGTTTCTCATCTTTTTTGCCATGAAGTGATGGGACCAGATGCTATGATCTTTGTTTTCTGAATGTTGAGTTTTAAGCCAACTTTTTGACTCTCCTTTTTCACTTTCATCAAGAGGCTCTTTAATTCTTCTTCACTTCCTGCCATAAGGGTGGTGTCATCTGCATATCTGAAATTATTGATATTTGTCCTGGCAATCTTGATTCCAGCCTTTGCTTCTTCCAGCCCAGCATTTCTCATGATGTACTCTGCATATAAGTTAAATAAGCAGGGTGACAATATACAGCCTTGAAGTACTCATTTTCCTATTTGGAACCAATATGTTGTTCCATGTCCAGTTCTAACTGTTGCTTCCTGACCTGCATATAGGTTTCTCAAGAGGTAGATCAGGTGGTCTGGTATTCCCATGTCTTGAAGAATTTTCTACAGTTTGTTGTAATCCACACAGTCAAAGGCTTTGGCATAGTCAATAAAGCAGAAATAGATATTTTTCTGGAACTCTCTTGCTTTTTCCATGATCCAGCAGATGTTGGCAATTTGATCTCTGGTTCCTCTGTCTTTTCTAAAACCAGCTTGAATATCAGGAAGTTCACGGTTCACATATTGCTGAAGCCTGGCTTGAAGAATTTTGAGCATTACTTTACTAGCATGTGAGATGAGTGAAATTGTGCAGTAATTTGAGCATTCTTTGGCATTGTCTTTCTTTGAGAATGGAATGAAAACTGACCTTTTCCAGTCCTGTGGCCACTACTGAGTTTTCCAAATTTGCTGGCATATTGAGTACAACACTTTTANTTGAGCATTCTTTGGCATTGCCTTTCTTTGGGATTGAAATGAAAACTGACCTTTTCCAGTCCTTTGGCCTCAGACGTGAGGTAGCTCCTCCTGGCCGCTGCCCCTGACCTCAGATGTGGGGTAGCTCCTCCCAATTATAGATTACCTACACTTAATGAGCTAGTATGGGAAGCTAGCCACTATTTATAACACCACTTATATGATAGAATAAATTTCAAATAACCAATTGGGGACTGCCCATATTAATAGTGATGAAAATGTCACCCAAATATTTTCAATAGAATTTACAGTTGTTGACTAAGCAACACAGCATGTTCCTCTAAAAATTTGATGTCTAGATTAAGCAGAGATCACTCCATTGCAAATATAACTGCTTTAAAAAAAAAAAAAAAAAGGTTTGTTGCCACAGCTCAGATATAACTGAATTTCTCTGTAACCCACAAGGTCAATGCACAGTGGCCTCCTGTGGGTCTCACTGTTGCTTCCATTTCTTGAACTTTACCAGAGGCTTCTAACTAGATCAGAATTTTGAGCTCTCTACCTTCGGGACCTTGCCCATGGCCTTGGCAACTCCTTGGAAGGACTGCAGGCCCTCAACCTGCAGACACCTTCTACATCCCCTCTTAGCTCATGAGGAAACCTTGACTCTTATCTGTGCCTTGTTCTGGCTTTGCAGAATTCAGAGGGAAGGTGTCTAATGGACCAGGCTTTCTCTGCCTAAATACTCAGACCCACCAGGTGCATTCAACCATCACTCTCCGGAATGAGTGTGAGATGCATTGTGAGTTAGTGCCTTTAGCACTCAGGATGGGAAGTGGGGAGCCAAGCCCTTTAGCAGAGGATTTTCCAACCCGATGTCCTGGCCCCACACTCAGCAGGGCTTTCCACCCTGGTTGAGGGCTGGGGGTGGAGATGCAGATGAAGAGCAGGCAGGAAAGCGTCTCACCAGCATCTAGATGCTCCTGACTTCTCCCTCCAGCTCCCCTGCTGCCCAGGAAGGGATCTTATCTCCCTCCTGTAGGGTGAGAAATTGTAGTTATCCCCTATCCTGCGTGATTTCCTCCATGGCTCTGTGCTGTATTTCAGGCTCTGGCTCACTCTTCCGTTCAGCCCTTTGGAAATCAAAACCAAACCCTCTCTCTCTTATATTCTTAGCTTTCACAAATAAAAAATGTTTGGTTTTATGCCTGCCATGACTTTAAAAAAAAACACCAATGCGTCAGTGGAAGTCTTTTGTTTCTGCCCTCCTCATGCAGCCATGAATGCTGTGGATCCAGGCCTTGGAGAGCTGAGAGGCAACACAGGTCCTTTTCAGAAAGGAAAACCTCTGCTTAAAATCTCTGTATATTATCCCATTACATTAAAAAACAGAGACCAGCTTAAGCTAGGTTGAAGAGAAAAGAAAGGAGCTGATTGGTAGACACCCCACTTGGTTCTCTTTGCACCTGGCTGATCTCCCTTCGCAACTCTTTCTGGCTCTTCCTATCTCCCTGGATTAATAATCAGAGAGCCCCAGAGCTCTTCTCTTTTCTATCTGTGCTCCCTAGAGGATTTCTCTGAGACTCACAATCATTCAGGTCCAACTATACACAGACCACTCCTAAATTCATGCCTCTGACTGCAGCTCCATATTTATACAGCCAACTATCTACTTGATGTTATTTTTAAGGCTGTCTGAAAACACTATCTGGCTTAGCATATCCAAAACCAAATGCCAGATTCTCTAAAACTTCCCCTTTTCCCCCATTTCTGTTGCCTGTACCTCTAGTTATCAGATGGGTGACTCCCGACTTATCCCTGTAGAGTCTGTTCACACTATATCCAGGGTGAGCATTCTAAAATGTGATCCCTTTCCCTTAACTAAGCTAAGCTAAGTCACTTCAGTCATGTCCGAGTCTGTGTGACTGCATAGATGGCAGCCCACCAGGCTCCCCTGTCCCTGGGATTCTCCAGGCAAGAACACTGGAGTGGGTTGCCATTTCCTTCTCCAATGCATGAGAGTGAAAAGGGAAAGTGAAGTCGCTCAGTCGCATCTGACTCTTAGCGACCCCGTGGACTGCAGCCTACCAGGCTCCTCCATCCATGGGGTTTTCCAGGCAAGACTACTGGAGTGGCATGCCATTGCCTTCTCTGTTCCCTTAACTGCTTGGATCAAAGCTCTTTGTTTCCTATCTTGCTCAAAGTAAAAGCCAAGGTCCCTNCATCTGACTCTTAGCGACCCCGTGGACTGCAGCCTACCAGGCTCCTCCATCCATGGGGTTTTCCAGGCAAGACTACTGGAGTGGCATGCCATTGCCTTCTCTGTTCCCTTAACTGCTTGGATCAAAGCTCTTTGTTTCCTATCTTGCTCAAAGTAAAAGCCAAGGTCCCTGTCATTATACTCGAGCTTCCCAAGGTCTGACCTTAGCCACTGCTGTGACCTCTCCTCTGACCCTCCTGTCCCTCCCCTCTCTGCTCGAGAAACATAAATCCTGTTTCTCTCTCCTCCTTAGAGCCTGTGTATTTGCTGTCCCCTCTGGTGGCTCAGATGGTAAAGAATCTGCCTGCAATGCAAGAAGACTGGGCTTTGATCCCTGGTTTAGAAAGATCCTCTGGAGGAGGAAATGGCAACCCACTATTGTATCCTTGCCTGGAGAATTTCATAAGCAGAAGAGTCTGGTGGACTACAGTTCATGATATCACAAAGAGTTGGGCATGACTGAGTGACTAACATACACACTCAGTACACTCAGGTGTCTGCTCAAACGTCATCTTGGAGAGATACCTTCCCTCCGTATTCTTTATAAGAATCCAGTTTCTATTCCATAATAAAGAGAACTCAGCAAATTCCCAGAATATAGAAAGGCCACAACAAACGCAGCAATATAACNGGCTTTGGCATAGTCAATAAAGCAGAAATAGATATTTTTCTGGAACTCTCTTGCTTTTTCCATGATCCAGCAGATGTTGGCAATTTGATCTCTGGTTCCTCTGTCTTTTCTAAAACCAGCTTGAATATCAGGAAGTTCACGGTTCACATATTGCTGAAGCCTGGCTTGAAGAATTTTGAGCATTACTTTACTAGCATGTGAGATGAGTGAAACTGTGCAGTAATTTGAGCATTCTTTGGCATTGTCTTTCTTTGAGAATGGAATGAAAACTGACCTTTTCCAGTCCTGTGGCCACTACTGAGTTTTCCAAATTTGCTGGCATATTGAGTACAACACTTTCATAACATCATCTTTCAGGATTTGAAGTAGCTCAACTGGAATTCCATCACCTCCACTAGCTTTGGTCGTAGTGATGCTTTCTAAGGCCCACTTGACTTCACATTCCAGAATGTCTGGCTATAGATGAGTGATCACACCATCGTGATTATCTTTGTTGTGAAGCTCTTTTTTTGTAACCTGGAGTTAAACTGTTTGTTACAATATTTTTTATCATGTCTACATAATATATACAACCTAAATGGCTTATTTAAGTCTATATCCTTATGCTTCACACAACTGTTATAGAGTAGGTGTCCAATAGAGGCTTGTTAATTTTGCTTCATAAAGATCTTTTAAAAAAATAAATCTCTCATTGCCATATGATTTAGACTAACTAAATTGGTAATTTTACCCTTACTTAACATGCTTTTAAAATGTGCTTCAATTTTCTACCACCTCTTGAGAATGAAAAGCTTGAGTGTAAATTCACAGTGCAGACAGTAAAAAGCACAGCTGGTAAACCACAGGGCAAATTTGCAAACCCTTGTGTTGCTTGATTTGGTTCCATTAATTACTGTTTATTTTGAATAATTATGCTATAGTCTGTAGTTTTAAAAACATTTTTGTCTGAACAAATAGATAGAAATATTTATCAATGTCTTTAGCTAATGCTTTAATTTCCCCTGGATAATCACTGTGGAATGCGAAATTTAGAACACTGTTCTCCATAATAGGAGTTGATATATGCTTAGCCTTCTATTTATTTATTTATTTATTTATTTATTTATTTATTTTGACTTATCTCACTTTTGATGAAACAATCAATGTTAGTGGTAAACCTGGGAATTCTGATTACCATCTGTCTGATCCACCTGCTAAGGCCTTACTTCAACTGATGCTTAGGTGCTATTGAACAAAGGCATTGCTTCTAACATAAACTAAACACAAAGATTTAAAGAATAAAATCTAAGGGGAAATATTATGATCTCTAAAAACCTTCCACTCTTCTCAGAATTTTATTTACATAGTATTTATTGCTGCAAGGTGCATTTCTTTCCCAGTGTTAATGAACAATGCATTAAAATATGAATCTTTTCTTGTTACTGATTGTAGTAGGAATAGGAAAACACCTCAGTGTTCAACCTTTCATTCTTATTAGATAACTTCTAACCTCTGCCCAATCTGTTATCTTCTTCTTAATACGGTTCAAGATGTAGGGAGGATTGACTAGCATATGTGCTTGCCAAAATCATCCTCTCCATCCTTTTAAACCCTGATTCATTTTTATAATTGTACTTTTCCTAACTTTAATCAAATGACAATTGTGCTTCAGTTATTTAATAATATATCTATGGAAGAATACAAGTCTCTTAAGAAACGTGTGATCATAACAAAGTGTGTCTCAGATTTGGGGTACTTTCTGAGTAATATTAAGCTAATGGTCATGTTGATGTATGGCAAAACCAATCAATATTGTAAAGTAATTAACCTCTAATTAAAATAAATAAATTTGGTCTTTAAAAAAAAGGAAATTTTAAAGTAATATCAGAAGTAATGTGACAATAAAGATAGCTGCTGCTGCTGCTGCTGCTGCTGCTAAGACGCTTCAGTCGTGTCCGAATCTGTGCGACCCCATAGACGGCAGCCCACTAGGCTCCTCTGTCTCTGGGATTCTCCAGGCAAGAATACTGGAGTGGGTTGCCATTTGCTTCTCCAATGTATGAAAGTGTAAGCGAAAGTGAAGTCGCTCAGTCCCGACTCTTAGCAATTAATGTTTATTTTCTCCTTACTTCCCCTAATTTGATGCCTCATTCCCCATCATAACATGTTGGTATTAAGAGAATGTCTCTGGTTCAGAATGAAGAACTGATGTGGAAAGAATTGACTATGGGTCAGGAATTGACCATTGCACATTTGAGGAGTCAGGGTCCCAAGACTTGTGATGTGTTTTGTTAATAGAACAAAAGAAGCAAACAGAGTCAACAATTTTCATTTATTTGGGGCCAATTGTCTTTGAGAATGAAAAGTATGAACTATTTTTCCCTGTATGTGTGTGTTAGTTGTTCAGTCGTGTCCGTTTCTTTGCTACCCCATTAACTGTAGCCCACCAAGCTATTCTGTCTATGGAATTCCCCAGGCAAGAATACTGACGTAGGTAGCCATAGGCACATACAAAAGCTTTTTCAGAGATTCAGATATCAGTGACACCATAGATTGGATTATCTGGTGGTTAAAATTCAAAGGGATATAAACCAAAGTCAGGAAACCAGTAGATTTATTTAAGGTTAAAATTTGGAAATACTCCAACAAGGGAATAAACATTAAAAAGATATACATATATGGCTTACTTAACCAATACAGTATACTAACACATGTATATGGAATTTAGAAAAATGGTAACGATAACCCTGTATTCCAGACAGCAAAAGAGACTCAGATGTATAGAACAGATTTTTGGACCCTGTGGGTGAGGGAAAGGGTGGGATGATTTGGGAGAATGGCATTGAAACATGTATAATATCATGTAAGAAACGAATCACTAGTCTAGGTTCAATGCAGGATACAGGATGCTTGGGGCTGATGCACTGGGATGACGCAGAGAGATGGTATGGGGAGGCAGGTAAGAGCGGGGTTCAGGATTGAGAACTCATGTACACCTGTAGCTGATTCATGTTCATATATGGCAAAAACAATACAGTATTATAAAGTAAAATAAAGTAAAATTTTTAAAAAAGAAATAATAAATAAATAAATGTATCACATTTATGGAATAGAATACTAGTGAGTTATTTAAGGAAGATGAATCTCAAAAAAATTGCTAATCACAAGTATCTAGTTACAAAGAGTATGTGCTTTATAATCCTATTCATATGATGTCCTATGACAGGCCAAAGTTATCTACAGTGATAAAAATTAAATGTCTTGATCTGATCAAAAGGTTTGATGGGAATTTGACTGAAAAAAGTTATAATGAAACTTTATTGGATGAGGGAAACCGAATGTAATTAAGATGAGATCATGTTTTCACACATGTACACATTGGTCAACATTGGACAAACTGTGTTTTTTCTATGTGTATTTTGTAGTATTGAAAATACATCTCAAAATGAATTAAAAGAAAGTAGATAATCAGATTTGAAGAACTGAAAGTTCCAGGTAACAGTGTCAAGGGGATGATACATTGGAGTCAGTTTCTTTTACACTGTTTGATGTAGGTAAGCACAAAGATGGTAGCACAAGTCTATATATTAGAATTGGCAGGTGGCTAGGTTATTTATTATATTTCTCTTTTTATTAAAGATATATTTGCTCTTTAGACATAAGAGGCATTAAATATACAGTGGTGGGCAATTGTCTCTAACCTTGTAAGCTGATAGCTAATTGAATATTAACCACATAAATGAAAATATGGAACAAAACAACCATAAAGAGAACTCTCATAACAGTTGTGTGGACAAATGCTGAGCATCAGCTTCCAAATGACAAGTTTTAACATGCTTGTGTGTATTAACATGAAAAACACTAAAGCATTTCTATACTATTTAACGTTGATCTAATCCCAAAGAAGGGCAATACCAAAGAATGCTCAAACTACCATACAATTGCACTGACCTCACACACTAGTAAAGTAATGCTGAAAATCCTCCAAGCCAGGCTTCAGTGAAACTTGAACTGTGAAATTCCAGATGTTCAAGCTGGTTTTAGAAAAGGCAGAGGAAGCAAAGATCAAATTGCCAACATCTGCTGGATCAAGGAAAAAGCAAGAGAGTTCCAGAAAAACATCTATTTCTGGTTTATTGACAATGCCAAAGCCTTTGACTGTGTGGATCACAATAAACTGTGGAAAATTCTGAAAGAGATGGGAATACCAGACCATCTGACCTGCCTCTTGAGAAACCTGTATGCAGGTCAGGAAGCAAACAGTTAGAACTGGACATGGAACAACAGACTGGTTCCAAATAGGAAAAGGAGTATGTCAAGGATGTATATTGTCATCCTGCTTTTTAAATTTATATGCAGAGTACATAATAAGAAATACTGGGCTGAAAGAAGCACAAACTAGAATCAAGATTGCTGGGAGAAATATCAATAACCTCAGATATACAAATGACACTACCCTTATGGCAGAAAGTGAAGAGGAACTAAAAACCCTCTTGATGAAAGTGAAAGAGGAGAGTGAAAAAGTTGGCTTAAAGCTCAGCATTCAGAAAACGAAGATCATGGCATCTGGTCCCATCGCTTCATGGCAAATAGATGGGGAAACAGTTGAAACAGTGTCAGACTTTATTTTCTAGGGCTCCAAAATCACTGCAGATGGTGACTGCAGGCATGAAATTAAAAGATGCTTACTCCTTGAAAGGAAAATTATGACCAATCTAGATTGCATATTGAAAAGCAGAGACATTACTTTGCCAACAAAGGTATGTCTAGTCAAGGCTATGGTTTTACCAGTAGTCGTGTATGGATGTGAAAGCTGGACTGTGAAGAAAGCTGAGGGCTGAAGAATTGATGCTTTTGAACTGNCCTCTTGATGAAAGTGAAAGAGGAGAGTGAAAAAGTTGGCTTAAAGCTCAGCATTCAGAAAACGAAGATCATGGCATCTGGTCCCATCACTTCATGGCAAATAGATAGGGAAACAGTTGAAACAGTGTCAGACTTTATTTTCTAGGGCTCCAAAATCACTGCAGATGGTGACTGCAGGCATGAAATTAAAAGATGCTTACTCCTTGAAAGGAAAATTATGACCAATCTAGATTGCATATTGAAAAGCAGAGACATTACTTTGCCAACAAAGGTATGTCTAGTCAAGGCTATGGTTTTACCAGTAGTCGTGTATGGATGTGAAAGCTGGACTGTGAAGAAAGCTGAGGGCTGAAGAATTGATGCTTTTGAACTGTGGTGTTGGAGAAGACTCTTAAGAATTCCTTGGACTGCAAGGAGATCCAACCACTCCATTCTAAAGGAGATCAGTCCTGGGTGTTCTTTGGAAGGAACGATGCTAAAGCTGAAACTCCAGTACTTTGGCCACCTCATGTGAAGAGTTGACTCATTGGAAAAGACTCTGATGCTAGGAGAGATTGGGAGCAGGAGGAGAAGGGGATCACAGAGGATGAGATGGCTGGATGGCATCACCAACTCAATGGATGTGAGTGTGAGTGAACTCCGGGTGTTGTGATGGATAGGGAGGCCTGGCACACTGCGATTCATGGGGTCACAAAGAGTCGGACACAACTGAGAGACTGAACTGAACTGAAGTAAACACATTTTAGGTGCCAGCTGACCAATGTAGATTTTGATGCTTTGTTCATTCTCTTTGCATGCTGATTGAGTAATCCTCATAGATACCTGCTGCTTTTTTCAGAATGCTCCCATGTCCTTTAATTAGTCTTCTACCTAGAACTTCATAATCAATCAATTATCAGGACAGGTAATTTTATAAACCAAGTCATTCATTTAATATTTTGATGGATATTTTCTCAAAGAAAAAATTTCATAATATGGATGTTCTGTCTGTTTTGAGTTAAACCTGCTAAGTTTAAAAATCATTCAGACCCTAGGTAGAAAAGGAAACCATCCTGTTGTATAGGCCCACCTATAAATAAAATCTAAGTTGAAACTCAATATTTTTCAAAATTTATTCTCCAAGGAAACATACATCACATACAGCAAAGCAAGCATTCATGCAAAATATTGAATTGTGGGGTAACTTGCCAGGCTGTTCTACTGGCAACAGAAAACTGATTATTTTCATATTCTTTCTTTTCCAAATTCAAATGTATTCAAAATTATCTCAGTAGTTGTCTTCTCCTTTGGTATTTTTGAGTGGAATGATGAGGTTACATTTTGTAAAATAAGGAATTTTGCAAAGCCGATTTCTATTTTATTTACATTGACATTTCTGGTTAAGTATTCTATTAAGTGGATGAATATCACTATGCTTGTTAGGTTGTGAATTTGAATTTTCTTTTCCTTTACATTTTCTTTTTTCATTTGTGTTTATCAAAGGATAACTTTTTAATGACAAAGTTGTAAAGGGGTTATGAGAGTATGAGTGAAAGTGTCAATATAAACATTATTGTACATAACAGTTCATTAGTTATAATGGTCAAATCAGATCACTTAATGATGTCAGAGAAATATTACTAAATGCATTACTTATTCAAATCCATAAAAGCTATGATGGCCATTTTTAAAAAGAATGTATCCTTATTGTTAAAACTGTGCAGTTATTATTAATGCTGTCTTGGAGTGGCTGATTCAAAAAATAAAACCATACTTCTTAGAAAAAATGTAGTATTGGTATAAAGAAGAAACTTGAGTTGATCTCTCAAGGAACTAATGTATCACACTGACAGCAGCCTCCAGAAAGAAAAAAAAAAAAAAAGAGAGATGAACCCGAATTTTAGAGGAAGCCTTGGTATGACTGATGAATTAAAACTAAGTTGTTTTAAGAACTTATCTGCAATTTTCTGAAAGAGTTTGAGTAGGATAGGTGTCAGCTCTTCTCGAAATTTTTGGTAGAATTCAGCTGTGAAGCCGTCTGGACCTGGGCTTTTGTTTGCTTGAAGGTTTCTGATTACAGTTTCAATTTCCATGCTTGTGATGGGTCTGTTAAGATTTTCTATTNTCCTCTGTCGTTCCCTTCTCCTCCTGCCCTCAATCCCTCCCAGCATCAGAGTCTTTTCCAATGAGTCAATACTTTGCATGAGGTGGGCAAAGTATTAGAATTTCAGCTTCAGCATCAGTCCTTCCAATTTTTTAGTAAATACTATTCATTTTAATTGGAATAAAATGTATATTAAATTTGACATTGAATTATTTTAAAATGATAAAAATTGACCTACTGAAACATGCCAGTGTGAATGTCACAGACATAATTTTGAGAAAATTCCAGACACAAAATAGCATGTGTTTTACAATTACATCATTAATATCCAAAGCAAACATAGGTTCATTTAATTTGCCTTTGTCAGTTAAAGCTGTGTTATGATAAGTAAATTCCTTTCCCTGGCATGATTCCTCTTCTACAAAGAATGGATAGATAATAATGTCTGTCTCATTACCTTCTCACAGAAAGTACATGAGATGCTGTGTGTAGAGTACCTAGCCCCGTTTGTGGTTTATAGTAAATAAATGTCAATGAAAGCTCTTTCCCAGCTTTTTCACTTAGGATCTGTTAAGAACCAGTCCACTAACCAGCTATCTTGTATTTTAGAATGGAAAACTTGGAGGCATATTTATTTAGTTCCCCTTTTCTGTCTTTCATACTAAGACAAACAAAAGTCGTTCATTCCTTTTTGCTCAAATATGTCTCCATTTTTTTCTTCTTTTGCATCTATTTTAAGTATATGTTCACAATAGTATCATAATTTCTCTGTCTTTAACCTCTTTCTCTGCTAATGTACACCCTTCAAAAAGTTCTATAAATAAACTTCTTTCAAAAATGTATGCTATTTTCACTTTTTCACAGAGCTTTGTGCCTGCCGCTCCTTAACCATAAAGAATAAACTTAGTGCTAAGTACAATGCTGTCCAAAATCTAGCCCTCAGCTACCATTTACACTTTCTAGTAACCTTAGATATTAAAGTAGCTACTATCCTAAATGTGATACCTCATGGAAAAGTCTTGTAGTTAATTATCTTTCTGCATTTAAATCATAGAACGTGCAATACTGTTTATCCTTCTATGTCATACTTTTTGAAATTCTGTATTTTTCTTTGACTATAGTCTAATTTTACCATTTACATGTAGCTTCTCTGTCTTCTGAATCTAAGTTAACTGTTTTTTCGTGTACTCATAGCAGTTTACGTATTATATTTATTTCAATAATCTCTTTCTACCTTGCATTTGTTTCTGTAAATTGTGTACTTTTGCTTTTCTCACTCAAACATATTCTCATGTGGATCAAGAAGCGTGTATAATTCATCAGCTTATTTCTCAATATTCAATAGCAGGACCCAGCAGCCAATTGGTTCCTTCTCCACCCTGGGTGATCAAATTGAATTTAACTCATGTGCATGGGAGAGAGAGGAGGAGAGTCTGTGTCAGTGTTAGTAAACAAACAAACAAACAAACAAAAAAATCCAACTTATATTTTTTCTCTTTTAAAAGGAAATACAAAATAATTTGCTTTTAATAATTCTATTAATAGTTTGTTACTAAAATAGTTTGTTATTAAAATATATTGAAGAATAACATTAAAATGTGTTATGGCTTGTCTATATACTTATTTTAGCAAAAACATTGCTCAGTTCAGTCCAGTCCATTCGCTCAGTGGTGTCTGACTCTTTATGCCTCATGGACTGCAGCATGTCAGGCTTCTCTGTCCATCACCAACTCCCAGAGTTTACTCAAACTCATGTCCATCAAGTCAGTGATGCAATCCAACCATTTCATCCTCTATTGTCTCCTTCTCTAGGTTGGTCATAGCTTTTATCTGCAGAGCAAGCGTATTTTAATTTCATGGCTGCAATCACCATTTGCAGTGATTTGCAAGCCCAAAACAATAAAGTCTCTCACTGTTTACATTTTTTCCCCATTTATTTGCCATGAAGTGATAGGACCAGATGTCATGACCTTAGTTTCCTGAGTTTTAAGTCAACTTTATTAAGTTCAAATTTTAAGTAATGACTTCAAATATGGTAAAGCCTCTGTTAGGTTTTTGTGCTATTTAGTCACTAAGTCATGTCCAACTCTTTGTGACCCCATGGATTCTCAAAGAGTAGCCTATCAGGCTCCTCTATCCATGGGATTTTCTGGCAAGAATACTGAAGTGGGTTGCCATTTCCTTCTCCAGGGGATCTTTCTGACCTAGAGATCAAATCTGCATCTCCTGCAATGGTGGACAGGTGCTTTACTGCTAAGCCACCAGGGAAACCCCTCAATTAGATAATGCCTTTGAAAGATATGAAGTTGTTTTGTTTGTTTGTTTTATTTCTTTGCAGTTTAGCTACCATCATTTTTTTAGAATATAGAATATGGACGGAGGAGCCTGGTGAGTTACAGTCCATGTGACCATAAAAGAGTCAAATATGACTTAGCAGCTAAATATTAATAACAATAATGCCAAAATATTTTTCACAATCACCAGAGGAATGTGAGAAATTATGTAAACATTCTTCAGTACTATACCTTATCTTTCTAACCAGTTCCCATAGGACAAGTGTGTTGATTTTGTTTTTGTGTTTCATGGTTAAGGGGTAATATGTAGTCCTAAAAGAGTGATGCCAAATATACTGCATTAAAAAGAAACATAACATATTCCATTATGGTTTCATTAACATTGAATTCCACTGCTGATTGAGCATACAGATTTTCTGCGCACTGGAATTTTTGCTACTTACTGGAAATCTGGATTGCAGTATCAACTGAATTGAAATTCAGTGTACTACGCAGCTTTAAGAAGGTAGAGATCAATGATAATATAAAATCTGTTTAAAATATAGGAAATATTTGTTATATACAAAAATAAAAATTAGTATGTAAAAAAATAGCTTACTAGGAATTGACAAATCAAAACAAACAAAAATAACCTCTCTATAAAACTGAAAATAAGAAAAGAAATAACTTTATTTCTATTTTTTTAAGTTAGGATTTTTATTTGTGCACCCCCAACCCCCCAAACACAAAAGCACACAAAAGAAAAACAGACATAGATTTCCTTAGCAACTTACCTGCATCTCTGAAATGTCAGTAGAACAAACTGGCAGTTAATATTGTCAGCAAAGGCAGAGAGAATCATAAATCACATATGGGATGTACCCCTAATATCAGGGAGATCTCCACTCATCTAGTTCAAGAAACTTCAACAATGCCTTTATCAGATGCCCCATTGCTGAACATTTAAGTGTTGTCAGTGTTGAATTGTCTTCCTCTTATTGAGTTAACTTTGATTTAAGGAGTGTCTGCATAAAATACTTGTCTTTCAGATGGAAATGTCTATGTGTTCTCCTCAGTGAATATCAAGTATTTGCTGTACGATATTTTGATTTCAGGAGCATGGTATTACTGTTAAATAAATGCTATAAAATTCCTAGTACATGCCATATTTACACAACATTAAGGAAAAGGTATGAAGCCATATATTTTTACATGAGAAAATATCTTAATGATCATTTTGTAGAACACCCTAACACCCCACTCCACACGTCTATTTTTATAGAAATTTGTGACTTAGACATGTCTAATATTTTTCCCACTGCCATACATTATATTCCAACTAATAATTTGAGAGTATGACTAACCTCCTTATACTAACCAGTATTGATTTCCATTTACAATTCTATTCTAAGGATGATGTTACAGACATATTTATTTATCTGCTCTAGTCAGTTATGGAAAATATAGTATTCATTTTCCTAGGGATAATAATTATTACCACAAAACTAGTTAATGCATATAAAAACACTTTCCAAAATGGAAAAATGTCACAAAGATTATTATACTAATATGCTTTATTATGAAATTTTTCTCATAAAAATTATTTAGAAATGGATGGTTATCAACTACCAGGTTAATGTCTTTCTTCTATCATGGTTAAAATTATTTTTATAATGTGACACAGTCTAGAGAAGATTATTTGTATCACTATAATAAAACTAAGAAAACATAAGTAACTCAAATCAGTCTAGTAACCAAGGAGACTAATATGTGTTTTAATTGAGCCTTAGAATATCAGTTATAATACATAAAAGAGGAATTAATCAATCACCATCATCCTTTAGGGAATTTCTGAAGTAAACTGTAGTTCAGTTTCTATGCTCTTTATAAGCAAAAGATAAGTTAAGAAATAAAGGAAAACTTCAGCTCACTTCCTTTAACTGAACATATCAGAACCTCAAACTTCATTTTAATATTTTATAATCTTAAACCTTATAAAACTTTAACTCTCTAGATAAAAGTTTAATACAGAGATAGAGGCTGGCTTCTTAAGGTTTTATGGAAAGGTTCCTTAAGAAGGAAGAAGGCTCCAGAGTCATATGTGAATATTTCATGTAACACAAGTCAGTTTTCATCAAAAGGCCTCCTTTTGATGACAGATAGAACATCAAAAAAATTAGTTTCAAACTTTAGATGGATTCTATTACTAATATAAGTGATAAAATTAGAAGAATTTTTAATATTTTCACCTCATCCATTTAAATGGCCAATTAAAGGTAGCAATATATTTTCAGTAAAAATCTAAGACAGAAAATTGATCACTTACAGTACTAATTTTTTTATTTAACATTCTGAAAAATATGCTTTAAAGTGTCACTCTCAAATAAATGATCCATTAGTCTGCTTTATTCTTTGTTTTCTCTCCCATTTTATTATTTTACAGTTTTAGATACTTTGATTTGTGGTCAGTATAAATGTTGTATCGGAAGACAATAGATAGAATAATTATGGTTTGTCCTGTAACAAACTGGGGGGACAAAAATATCTTCCTTTCTCACTTTGAAGTTTGTTATGAAGTTAACATGGATTAAGATGCTGCATATAAAAATACACTGAAAATCTTAAAATCACGTGTAAATAAACTACTAAAAGTTTACAAATCTTAAAGTAGTGTCATTAGCATGTAATAAATTACAAATGCTTATGTTGATGGCAATGATTATTACACTCCAGCAGATGGTGAGAAAACCAACAGAAAAGCTGCAGTTCATTTGTGTGATGATTTAGGGGCTCACTTTTTTTTTTTTCTTTTCACTAGTAATTCAGACCAAGATCGAGTAGTTATTGCTAAAATAACTCTGAAATATGATAAACTGTGGCCTACAAATTTCATAGCTTCATGGGAAATAGATGGGGAAACAGTGGAAACAGTTTCACACTTTATTTTTCTGGGCTCCAAAATCACTGCAGATGGTGATTGCAGCCATGAAATTAAAAGATGCTTACTCCTTGGAAGAAAAGTTATGAGCAACCTAGATAGCATATTCAAAAGCAGAGATATTACTTTGCCAACTAAGGTCCGTCTAGTCAAGGCTACGGTTTTTCCAGTAGTCATGTATCTATGTGAGAGTTGGACTGTGAAGAAGGCTGAGTGCCGAGGAATCGATGCTTTTAAACTGTGGTGTTGGAGAAGACTCCTGAGAGTCCCTTGGACTGCAAGGAGACCCAACCAATCCATTCTGAAGGAGATCAGCCCTGGGATTTCTTTGGAAGGAATGATGCTAAAGCTGAAGCTCCAGTACTTTGGCCACCTCATGCGAAGAGTTGACTCATTGGAAAAGACTCTGATGCTGGGAGGGATTGGGGGCAGGAGGAGAAAGGTACGACAGAGGATGAGATGCCTGGATGGCATCACTGACTTTATGGGCGTGAGTCTGAGTGAACTCCAGGAGTTGGTGATGGACAGGGAGGCCTGGCGTGCTACGATTCATGGGGTCGCAAAGAGTCGGACATAAATGAGCGACTGAACTGAACTGAACTGAACTGATGTATTTCAAAATATAGGTAAAGGCATTTTAAAAAGGAAAAATGTAACTTTATCAAGAACTAATATTTCTTCACCTAAGTGACAAAAAGAAATAAATGAATGGAGTTCAGTTACTGATAGGACAATTGATTCTGTCATTTATCTCTACAGTTGATCCTAATCTGCACTATTTTGGGCTTGTTTTCCATAGCTTTTATAAACTGGGTTTTAGTATTCTCCTTCTGGAAGAAAATATTAAAGAAAATATAAAATTAAAAATAAGTAAGAAAATACTTCCTAAAGTATACTGCTAATCAACCTTTATTATTAGTACCAAAGATATCACATTCAATAAGATAGGTTCAAGTGGTAACAAATGAATTACTCTTTAAGAGAAAATGAGTTTATCCCAATGAAGTGAAAGTGAAGAAGTACACTGTTAGTCACTTAATCATGTCCAGCTCTTTGCAAACCGCCGAACTGTAGTCCACCAGTCTCCCCTGTCCATGGAATTGTCTAGGTAAGAATACTGGAGGGGGTAGGCATTTTTCTCCAGTGTATCTTTCTGATACTGGCATTGAATCTGGGTTTCCTGCACTGAAGGTAGATTCTTTACCATCTGAGCCAACTGGGAAGCCAATTATCCCAACAACATAGCCAATTTAAAAACAAAAGTAAATAAAATGATTTTGTAACTGGGTTTATTTTCTCTCTGTTTTCCCCCTTTTAGATACCATTCTTAGGTTTCAAAATACTTTTAGTTCACTGGCTTATCAGATAAAGTTGATGCAACAATATTTACCTATTTTTTCATAACCTCCTCATTTATCAAAGAATATGAATTAAACCAAAGAGTCTCTTGATGAAAGTGAAAACAGAGAGTGAAAAAGCTGGCTTAAAACTCATCATTAAAAAATGCAGATCATGGCATCCAGTCCCATTACTTCATAGTAAATAGATGGGAAAACAATGGAAACAGTGACAGACTTTATTTTCTTGGGGCCCAAAAATCACTGTAGATAGTGTCTGCAACCATGAAATTAAAAGACACTTGCTCCTTGGAAGAATATCTGTGATCAACCTAGACAGCATATTAAAAAGCAGAGACATTACTTTGCCAACAGAGATCTGTCTAGTAAAAGCTGTGGCTTTTCCAGTAGTAATGTATGGATGTGAGAGTTGGACCCCAAATAAAGCTGAGTGCTGAAGAATGGATGCTTTTGAACTATGGTGTTGGAGAAGACTCTTGAGAGTCCCTTGAATAGCAATGAGATCTAACCAGTCAATCCTAAAAGAAATCAGTCCTGAAAATTCATTGGAAGGACTGATGCTGAAACTCCAATACTTTGGCCACCCGATGTGAAGAACTAATTCACTGGAAAAGACCCTGATGCTGGGAAAGATTGAAGGTGGGAGGAAAAGGGGACGACAGACAAGGAGATGATTGGATGGCATTACTGACTTGATGGACATGAGTTTGAGCAAGCTCCAGGAGTTGGTGATGGACAGAGAGGCTGGCATACTGCAGTCTATAGGGTGGCAAAGAGTCAGACATGACTGAGTGACTGAACAAACTGAACTGTCTTTATCGTTTAAAATGCTTAAAGATAAATCTAGAAATAATCACAAAATTAAAACTGAACCTTAAATTGCTACCAAATTTAGGTAGTAATTCATTAACGTTTGTGGTAGGAGGATAATCATATTTCATCAGGTTCTGAGTTTCCCAAGTGCCTATGTCTTGTCAGACCAATCAGCCTCATTGAAACACCAAAGAGTATATACTTTATAAATTCCTGGAAAGTGTAATTGTGCAATAGTCCCATGTTTCTTTTCCTAAGATTTTCCTAGAGACAATGTGCCAAACTGTGGAGTGATATATGCCAGTAATAAAAGAACTGAAATCTCTCCCTTAAAAGGAATGAAAGCTTGTCTCAGACTCTGAAGGGATCTCATCAATAACTTACTTGAGGACATCCACTAAAATGTGAGGAGGAACTCAAGCTCAAAGATGGAGTGTAGGGTTTTAAAACTGATCACTGAGAATATCAAGACTGGCCCCCAGCTTCACAGGAGGTACTTTTTCCATTCTACTTTTAAATATTATTCTGCTTATGCCTGGAAATCTAGAAGCAGCCATAGAAAAAGTAGAATATAGTTAAAAAAATCCACATCAGATGAAAATTTACATTTTGAAGTTAAGAATTTAGTTTCTAATATACTTCAATTCATATATTTAGCTCTGTTTTCAAAGCAGTTTGTTGGGAATTTGTTTTGCTAAATTGAAATCACTAAAACATTAGATGCAGACTGTTGCCTAGAGATTAGAATTTCCCTTTTAATAGGTCAACATTTGTATTTAATGAATGAATTCCCTATACTATTATTCAGAAGCAATGAATGTGTGAAATAATATGTCTCTAAAGAACACAGCCTTTATAAACTGTACTACATGGAGAAAAATTCTTTCCTATATGATTTTATATATATATATATATATATATATATATATACACACACACATACATACTATGTGTGTGCTAAATCACTTCAGTAGTGTCCAACTCTGTGTGGCCCTATGTACTGTAGCCTATCAGGCTCCTCTGTCCATGGGATTCTCCATGCAAGAATACTGGAATGGGTTGTCCTGCCCTTCTCCACGGGTTCTTCCTGACCCAGGGGTCAAACCCATGTCCCTGATGTCTCCTGCATTGGCAGGTGGGTTCTTTACCACTCGCACCATCTGGGAAACCCATATACTATATGTATGCATAAATACTATATATATGTCAACTACTAATTGACACGTGCCACTGGCACTGGCCATCTACCTCTAAAAGGATTAAATTAGATACTGCCACAGTTGCTGATATTCAATATTCCTTGAAAATAATTCAAAGTAGAAAGCAAAAATGAAGTAGTCTGTCCTCTAGAAAAAAACTGGCAGAACACATTTTCAGATAGATATTTTCAGGACCCAATTTTAAGAACTCAATGTTTGTATTACCTCACATGTAGAACAGCAATAAAATCGTTCATGATGACAAGGGACTGCTCCTAAAGACTAGCAGAAACCTTCTGAAAAAAAAATGTGCATGATTGCATGTAATTCTGCTTCAACAAAATCACTTATATACTGACCTTTCCCCTGAATTCTTTGGAGCAGTTTCTCAGAACTATCTGAAATGCTGTCTCTCAAGCTATAGTCCTCACTTTCCCCCCCAATAAAGCTTAACTCACAACATTCACGTTGTACTTTTTTTAAAGTTGGCATGTATGGGCTTCCGAAGTGTCACAGTAGAAATAATTTGCCTGGCAATGCAGGAGATGCATGAGACTCAGGTTTGATTCCCATGTTAGGGTGATCCCCTGGAATAGGAAGTGGCAACCCACTTAAATATTCTTGCCTAGAAAATTCCATGGGCAGAGGAGCTGGGCAGACTACAGTCCATGGGGTTGCAAAGAGTTGGACACAACTGAGCACCACAACCTATCCACCCACTGTTTGTATGTATATATATATATATATATATGTTCCTTATTAAGCTAATTTGTGTAATGTGGATATTTGTGTACAGTGAACTAATTTCTAGATTGGAGCAAATTCACTTTCTAAATTTAATCAAAAATGTGTGATTTTTCTTCTAAAATTAAACTGGTCAAGTTAAGTTTCTTATGTCTTATATCTATGATAAATGTATTTTTTTGAAATGATTTACTATTGCACAAACATCTCAGATTCTGATCTATTCCTGTTTTTTTTTTTTTTTTCTCCACTGGTTAGTCTATATAAATACTCTTGTGTACATGTTTGGATGGTTTGGTTGCAAGCTCCATAGAAGATAAGCATTTAATTACTACACTATTTATAATCCCTAACACAGGATAAGTTTTCACTGAATGAATTTATTAAAAAACAGTCAATGTCATATGGTAGTTTTAGTCCAAGTTTTTAAAGGAATCTTCATGTAGTTTTCCATAGTAGCTGTGTCATTTTTCATTCCCACCAACAAAGCAATAGGATTCCCTTTTCTCCATATCCTCTTCAGCATTCATTGTTTGCAGATATTTTAATGATGGCCATTCTGACCAATGTGAGGTGATACCTCATTTTAGTTTGATTTGCATTTCTCTAATAATGATTGATGTTGAGCATTTTTCATGTGTTTGTTGGCCATCTGTATGTCTTCCTTGGAGAAATGTCTATTTAGAGTTACAAAAAATACGACAGTCAATGCAACCTAAATTTGTAACTATAAAGGGGAAAAGAATAAAGTCAATAATTTCTAGAAAAACAAATGCTTTATTACAAGGCAAAGGTAATCAACAGTTGTAGGTTTAGTGCTTAGTATAGCAAGATAGAAAAACATGGGCTAGGAAGGCAGATAAATCTGGGTCCATGTCTAGAATCTGTCGCTCTGTACCTCTGGGATCTTAGCGTGTGATTTATTTTCTCTGAGAAGCATGTTTTTCATTTGTAAAATGGGGACAACCATCTTTACTTTCCAGAGACTGTGTAAGGATTTAAAGTAATAATGAATGTAAAACATCTCTCAAAGCCTGCCACTGTGGTCTTCTTGACATTGTTTCCCACATTATTCTAAGTGACCCCTTAGCTCATACTCAAGCCCCTATCACCAAAAACAACAAGTATTTTCATTACTTTGTATGTCTTTTTCATTGGTTGTATTCTCTGTCTATAATCTTCCTGTTTTCTGGCTTAATAGAAAAATCAATTTTTTTTAAATTAAGCTTACCTTGCTACCAAAAAGAGATTCAATGTAAGTCATCTCTTTATCTTAGACAAAAGAGAGCAGAGGAAGTACAAAAAGAACAACTTAATTAGAAAACATTCCCTTAAATCAGTCAATTGAAGGTTGGATTGAGTGAAAGAGAGATTTACAGGGATAAGGCAGTTTTCAGACAAAAAGTTTAATCAAAAAAATTGACTAAACGGGCAAAAGAAACTTTCTCTGCTAATTTGAAAACTAAACATCATTTCTTGACCTTATATTTCAGAGGAAAGCAGTATTACCTAACTTGAAAGAACTATCATGAAATATTTAATTTTGCCAAATTAAGAAATGTTTCATGGGGATGACCAATTGTCATTTGGAGAATATATTTTCTTTAAACTAGATATTCATTTTTTAAGAGTAATCCAACAATGTTTCAAACATTTAAACATGTTGTACCTGGTAACTTTTAGAAATCTGAAGGGGATTTCGTGTTTCTGTTCTTTGAGTTTTAACTTTTCAATGAAGTTCAAATTGTTATATTTCTTTATTAACTCTTTTTATCACTCTGCTGCTTGCCAAATATCTATGTACCACTCCCTACTTGTGATTTACCTAACAGATGGTAAATATTTCACAAATATGTCATCAGAATAAGATGGTTTTGTTTTGGGAATACTGTAAAAAAAAAAAAAAAAACAGTCTTTATAGGATATTTGTTAACAATAAAGATAATTACTCATAATTGAGGATTTGTACCTAACAAAATAAGGGTTTAAAAATTAAGATCAAGCATAAAAGGGCTTTTGTTTGTTCGTCTTAGTAGACTTAATCATACATTATTTTGGTCCTGATTACAATGTTTGTTTAATGATTTTAGAGTAATTCAAGTTTTCTTTTGGAAAGATCACCTTAGAGAAAGAACTCTCAGACTTTTAGATGATGGTTAGTAGAATCAAGACTTCATTCTTTCAGCTGTGTATTGGATTTGGGATTGCAATTCAAATGTTGACAAAAGAATTGCTGTACATAACACTCATAAGAGTTAAGTGTGACTTTTTACTTTTTATAACAACAAAACTTGGTCTCAGAAGGTATTGTGACTTTCCCAAGGTTTCCCAATGAGTGATAATCAAGACTGGAAATAGGCCTTGGAGGCCTTTTCAGTTCAGTTAATCTTGTATGCTGAATATGTAAAAATGGACAGGTTGACTATGTTGTGTAATGGTTCAGAGACATAGTAACGTTTCTTTTTAACAATTGTAGTAAAATATCTAATCTTTTTAAATCCTCAAATATGATTATAAATTGAGAGTTAAGAGAAGTTTTATTAATTTTCAAAATATTACCAATAATCTCATTAATGGTATGGACCTGATAGAAGCAGAAGATATTAAACATAGGTGACAAAAATACACAGAACTATACAAATAAAAAGAAAAAAATCTTAATGACCCAGATAACCACGATGGTGTGATCATTCACCTAGAGCCAGACTTCTTGGAGTATGAAGTCAAGTGGGCCTTAGGAAGCATCACTACAAACAAAACTAGTGGAGGTGATTTGAAACAGCACCATCTTAGTTATTTCAAATCTTAAAAGATTAAACTGTTGAAGTGCTTCACTCAATATGCCAGCCAATTTGGACATCTCACCAGTGGCCACAGGACTGGGAAAAATCAGTTTTCATTCCAATTCCAAAGAAGGGCAATGCCAAAAAAATGTTCAAACTACCATACAATTGCACTCATTTCACATACTATCAAGGTAATTCTCAAAATCCTCCAAGCTAGGCTTCAACAGCACATGAACCAAGAACTGCCGGATGTTCAAGCTGGATTTAGAAAATACAGAGGAACCAGAGGTCAAATTACCAACATCCATTGGATGATAGGAAAAGCAAGAGAATTCCGGAAGAAACATCTACTTCTGCTTCACTGATTATGCTAAAGCCTTTGACTGTGTGGATCACAACAAACTCTGGAAAATTCTTAAACAGTTGGGAATACCAGACCAAATTAACTACCCCCTGAGAAACCTGTATGCAGTTAGAATGGGTTCAATTGACTGGTTCAAAATAGGAAAAGGAGTGTGTCAAGGTTGTATATTATCATCTGGCCTATTTAACTAATATGTAGAATACATCATGCAAAATGCCAGGCTGGATGAAGCACAATGTGGGATCAAGATTTCCAGGAAAAATGTCAATAACTTCAAATATGCAGAAGACACCACCTTTATGGCAGAAAGTGAAGAGGAATTAAAGAGCCTCTTGATGAAAGTGAAAGAGGAGAGTGAAAAAGCTGGCTTAAAATTCAACATTCAAAAACATAAGATAATGGCATCTAGTCCCATCACTTCATGTCATATACATGAGGAAACAATGAAAGGCTTTCTTTTCTTGGGCTCTAAAATCACTGTGCATGGTGACTGCTGCATGAAATTAAAAGACGCTTGCTCCTTGGAAGAAAAGCAATGATAAACCTAGGCAGCATATAAAAAGAGACATTACTTTACTGACAAAGATCTGTCTAGTAAAGCTATGGTTTTATCAGTAGTCATGTATGGATGTGAGAGATGGACCGTAAAGAAGGCTGAGTGATGCAGAATTGATGCTTTTGAAATGTAGTGTTGGAGAAGACTCTTGAGAGTCCCTTGGACCTCAAGGAGATAAAACCATTTAATTCTAAAGAAAATCAACCTGAATATTCATTGGAAGGACTGATGCTGAAGCTGAAGCTCCCAACAATTTTTCCATCTGATGCAAAAAGCCAACTCATTAGAAAAAATTCTGATACTAGGAAAGAGAGAAGACAAGAGGAGAAGGGGATGACAAAGGATGAGATGGTTGGATGGCATCACCAACTCAATGGAGATGAGTTTGAGCAAGATCTGGGAGATTATGAAGGACAGGGAAGTCTGGAGTACTGTTGTTCATGGGTTTGCAAAGAGTTGGATATGATTGAGTGAACAACAACAACAAATCTCATTAAGTTAGTGCATAGAAAGGGATTCCATTGTTTTCATTCAAACCAATCCGAAGACCATGTATTTATACATTTGTAAATTTAGTGTTATTTGCTTAAAAAATAATAATAATATAGCTTACACTTAGGGATGTATCTCAAAACCAGGTATTTGAAATGTTTATAAAACTAATAAGGAAAGATATATACATGTATATATAATTATTTATATTAAATAAATGGACAAATTCACAATAAACTATGCTGCTGCTGCTGCTGCTAAGTCATTTCAGTCATGTCCGACTCTGTGCGACCCTGTAGATGGCAGCCTATCAGGCTCCTCCATCCCGGGGATTCTCCAGGCAAGAACACTGGAGTGGGTTGCCATTTCCTTCTCCAATGCATGAGAGTGAAAAGTGAAAGTGAAAGTAGCTCAGTCATGCCTGACCCTTAGCAACCGCATGGACTGCAGCCTACCAGGCTCCTCCATCCATGGGACGCTCCCGGCAAGAGTACTGGAGTGGGTTGCCATTGCCTTCTCCGTCCAGTTGCCTATATATATATATAGAATGGGTTTTCATGCCCTCCTCCAGGGATTTTCCAGGCAAGAGTACTGGAGTGGGTTGCCAATGCCTTCTCCACAATAAACTATATGTAATATATAATGATCTTGGTTTATAATTTATTGTGAATTTATCTTTTCAATAGAAATAATTTAGTTCAACTAATATGTATTTGGGTCCTATTATTACACTTTTTTTGTTTTAATAAATAAAACAGGATGAGGAGGCAGTAAGTTACAAAAATGATGGTATTATTCTAGACAGATTGATAAGAAATCTCTCCAGAAGATTTCATTTGAGAGAAAATCTAAATACAGTGAAGGAGCGAACCATATCAAAAACTGTAGTGGTTGTGTTGTAAGAGGGAGCAAGTTAAACGCCTCTGCTGCTAAGTCGCTTCAGTCGTGTCCGATTCTGGGCCACCCCATAGACAGCAGCCCACCCGGCTCTCCCATCCCTGGGATTCCCCAGGCAAGAACACTGGAGTGGGCTGCCATTTCCCTCTCCAATACATGAAAGGGAAAGTGAAGTCGTGTCCAACTCCTAGCGATCGCATGGACTGCAGCCTACCAGGCTCCTCCATCCATGGGACGCTCCCGGCAAGAGTACTGGAGTGGGTTGCCATTGCCTTCTCCATCCAGTTGCCTATATATATATATAGAATGGGTTTTCATGCCCTCCTCCAGGGATTTTCCAGGCAAGAGTACTGGAGTGGGTTGCCAATGCCTTCTCCACAATAAACTATATGTAATATATAATGATCTTGGTTTATAATTTATTGTGAATTTATCTTTTCAATAGAAATAATTTAGTTCAACTAATATGTATTTGGGTCCTATTATTACACTTTTTTTGTTTTAATAAATAAAACAGGATGAGGAGGCAGTAAGTTACAAAAATGATGGTATTATTCTAGACAGATTGATAAGAAATCTCTCCAGAAGATTTCATTTGAGAGAAAATCTAAATACAGTGAAGGAGCGAACCATATCAAAAACTGTAGTGGTTGTGTTGTAAGAGGGAGCAAGTTAAACGCCTCTGCTGCTAAGTCGCTTCAGTCGTGTCCGATTCTGGGCCACCCCATAGACAGCAGCCCACCCGGCTCTCCCATCCCTGGGATTCCCCAGGCAAGAACACTGGAGTGGGCTGCCATTTCCCTCTCCAATACATGAAAGGGAAAGTGAAGTCGTGTCCAACTCCTAGCGATCGCATGGACTGCAGCCTACCAGGCTCCTCCATCCATGGGACGCTCCCGGCAAGAGTACTGGAGTGGGTTGCCATTGCCTTCTCCGTCCAGTTGCCTATATATATATATATAGAATGGGTTTTCATGCCCTCCTCCAGGGTATCTTCCCCACCCAGGAATTGAACCTGTATCTGTTAGCTCTCCTCTATTGGCAGGAAGGTTCTTTACCATTAGTGCCACCTGGGAATGTATACTTATAATAGATATAGGTAAAAGATACATAGATACAGTATAGATTTCTTGGGTTTTTCATTTACTTAGATAAATAGAGTAGATTTTATATATATATATATATATATATATAATCTAACATAATAATATAAAATGTGTAGAGATGAAGTCATACTGTTTATGTACTTTGGGACCCACTGGGAATAGCACAGTGGTGATTTTTCCAGGTTTCATTTTCACCTTATATAGCCTAGTGCTGAATGATCAAATCAGCAACCTGGAAATACCAATTGAAGAGAAAAAGTGTTTGTTGCTCAGCCATGCTCAATTTTTTGCGACTCCATGGACTGCAGCCCACCAGAAATCTGCTCTTTAGCTAAATACTACAAAGGAGTGGTCTAAAACAATAGAAAGGTTTAGACAGAAATCTTTTAGATATATACCACCTATGAATACTTCAGTCAGATACAGAAACAAACAAACAACAACAACAAAAATACAACTTCATTCTCACTTCTACCAGCAAATCCTGAGTAGAAAGCATAGGCATCCATCTTGGTGATGTATAATGAGGGTCCACTGTGGAGGCTTCCTGGTGGTTCCCTGGTGGCTCAGAGGGTAGTGTCTACCTGCAACTTGGGACATCCAAGTTAGATCCCTGGGTTGGGAAGATTCTCTGGGGAAGGAAATATCAACCCACTCCAGTATTCTTGCCTGGAGAGTCCTATGGACAGAGGAGCCTGGTAGGCTACAGTCCATGGGGTCACAAAGAGTCAGACCCCAGTGAGTGACTTCACTTTCTTTTTTTCTACTGTGGTGGCCTCAGAGAAGTTCAACAGGGAAATAATGAGGCAGTGCTCTCTGAACTCATCAGAGCAATGTCACAGAGGATGTGCTGAGGCACATGATTTAAACAACATCCAGAGAATGGTGTTTCATCCTCACATGGTAACAACAAGGCCCTCTCCTAAAACCCTCTCTCCAACAGCATCAGTGGAGACCATGTTGGGAATCTCAATTTCTAGGCATACTAACTGGTTTTCTTTCATAGCTCAGGTCAATAAAGAATCTGCTTGCAATTCAGGATACCTGAGTTCAATTCCTGGGCCAGAGGAGATCCCCTGGATAAGGAAATGCCAACCCACCCCAGTATTCTTGCCTGGCAAATACCATGGACAGAGGAGCCTGGCAGGATACAGTCTATTGGATCACAAGAGTCAGACACGACTTAGCAACTAAACCACCAAAGGGTAACAAAACACCGTTCCTCATTAGGCTAGTGTTAGAGGAGGAGAGAAATACTAATGCATCCAGGGATTTCACCATCACTAATTATCACTAAGGCCACTTCTCCACAGTGTGGAAGCCAAGTAGGAATTAGTAATAAGGTCTTTCTATAGGCAATGGCACCCCACTCCAGTACTTTTGCCTGGAAAATCCCATGGATGGAGGAGCCTGGTGGGCTGCAGTCCATGGGTTCACTAAGAGTTGGACACGACTGAGTGACTTCACTTTCACTTTTCACTTTAATGCATTGGAGAAGGCAATGGCACCCCACTCCAGTGTTCTTGGCTCGAGAATCCCAGGGACGGGAGAGCCAGGTGGGCTGCCGTCTATGGGGTCGCACAGAGTTGGACACGACTGAAGTGACTTCGCAGCAGCAGCAGCATCCCTTCCAGTCAGAGTGATATCAGTAGGGACTTAATGGGGAGCCTGACCTCCCATTTCTCCTATACCCAGTAGTAGCAGAGAGAATCTTTCAGCCCCAACCCACTGAAACTGAGTAGAGAACCTAGACTTACATATCAACTTGAAAAATAATGAGGCTGTGCCCTTCCTCATGATAAGAGCACTGGCAGAAGACTCTAAAACATAAAATTTAAATAAGACTTATAGTATTATAACAGAAAATACAAATGTCTAATTACACTCATTACACGCAAATTAGGAGGATTCAAGTATTATGAAAAAAGCCAACAAAAGACAACACTGAGATGACTCAAGTGTTAAATTATTTCCCAAAGATTTTAAAGCAGCCAACATATCTATCTATCTATCTATCTATCTATCTATCTATCTATCTATATATTTCAAGGAGAATTATAAACATGCAGGTGGTTCAGTGGTAAAGAATCCACCTGCAATGCAGAAGGCCCCAGTTTGATCCCTGTGTCAGGAAGATGACCTGGAGGAGGAAAATAGCAACTCACTCCAGTATTCTTACCTGTAAAATCCCATGAACAGAGGAGCCTGGTGGGCTACTGCTGTCCCTGATGTTGCAAATAATTGGACATTACTAAGCAACTGAGTACACAAGCACTATAGAAATAAAAATAGAATGCTTCAACAAATGCATAGAAAATATAATGAAGAGTCAGATGGAAATTATAGAATTAAAACAATACGATAATTAAAACGTAATTAAGATGTATTCAGTTTTCATACAATAGCAGGATGCAAAACCTATGCAAGTTCCCATAGACTATAAACCAGGAGATGCTGGTGCATATCCAGGAACATAACAAATTTCATTGTCTAAATGTATTTAAATCCTGGAGTCTATTTTCTTATCACTGTGTAATTATGTTAGAAATCAATAAGCAATCCATGTTAATACAAAAGACATCGTTAAATACTAGAAAGAAGAAGAGATATTAAATCTATCCTATACTGCAGTTAGGAATGCATAAGGGTACACAAATTTTAAGAACTTAATAAAATAATAAGCAAATTTAGAAAGCCCAATTATTGTATGAAATAACATTTAGTATTGAAAAGAAAATTCAGAAGATTTCCCAAGGTGGCAGAGAAATAGGACAGGGAGACCACTTTCTCCCTCACAAATTCATCAAAGAATCATTTGAATGCTGAGCAACTTCCACAAAACAAGTTCTGAACACTAGCAGTGGACACCAGGCACCCAGAAAGGCAGGCCATTCACTTTGAAAGGAAGTAGGACAAAATGTAAAAGACAAAAAGAAGGATAAAAGAGTTAGAGGGAGATCCATCCTGAGGATGGTGTCCTGAAGGAGAAGTTTCCACACAGCAGGAAACTCTCTGCCCACAGGCAGGCCTGTGGGGAGTTTTGGAATCTCAGAGGGCAACATAACCAGGAGAGAAAAAAAAAAAAAAAGTGCAGAATAGATGCCCAACTGCAACTACCAGTGGAGAAGTGCCCCAGACTCCCGCTTCTGCCACCAGCAAGGGGGGGCTGAACAGGGAGGTGTGGACTGCATAATCAGTGCTTAGGGTAAGGACAGGGCCTGAATGCCCAGAGGACAATCTGAGGGAGCAAACATAAGATAGCAACCCAAACTGTGGGATCCCCAGAAAGGAACAAAAAAGAGAGAACTTTCCGAAAGGTTCTAATGCGCAGAGTGGCCCACTCACAGAACAAAGGATTCAGAGAATAACAAAGGAGAGCTAGCCAGCTGTGTATAGGCCCCTCCCCCACACCAGAGGGAGAGAGTCACATGTGCAACAGCCAGAGCCAGAAGGCAATGGATGCTACAATCTCAGCCCCAGAGACCAGCATCCTCCACCAAACTGATCAGGTTACCAGTTGCTAACCACATCTTCCTGGGATCCTGGATGGCTGACATAGGCCAGGAGGGTGGCAGCCTGAGATCAGCTCCCCAGAGCAGACACACGGCAAACCTGAGACTGTGCTCCCACATCGCACCTGGGAAACTGAGAGGCCTGGCTGGGGAGGTGATTAAGATTCACGGCCCACCTGGGACAGTGTGCTCACCAAGCACCTGGTCCCCTGAGCTGCTCGGACCTAGGCAGGGCACAAAATGCACAAGCAACTGAGTACGTGCCCTTTCGGAGTACCCGAGAAACTGAGTGGCTTAGAACTGGGTAGTGCACAAAACGCATGGCCTGCTTTGGACAGTACCCCTGCAGAGCAACCTGGAGCCTGAGCAGTGTAGACCCAGGAAGCACACACTGCCTTGAGCTGGGACAAACTCAGTGTGGTCCATACACTGTGAGCACTCCCCTCACATACCAGTGATATTTGTTTCCAGTGTCCCTCCCTCCCCATAACACAACTGAACAAATGAGCCTAAATAAGTGACCACCTTTGGCCCCTGTGTCAGAGCCAAAATTAGACACTGAAGAGACTTACAAACAGAGGAAGTCAAAATAAAGAAGAGGGAACTGCTTTGGAAGTGACAGGTGAAGTAGATTAAAACCCTGTAGTTAACCGTGACTAAACATTGGAGGGGCCTATAGACATTGAGGACAAGTACAATCTAGAACAAGGAGCTATCTGAAACTGAATTGACCTCACCTTGCCCACAACAACTCCAGAGAAACTCCTAGATGTATTTTTACTATTATTACTTTTTAAATTTTTAAAAAAAATTAAGTTCTTTATTACTCCTTTAATTTTTATTTTTATAACCTACTATTACCTTGCCAAAAATTACTCTATTTTTAAAGCATATTCATATTATAATTTTGTGACTGATTTTGTTTTCTATTTTTAATATTACAGTTTTAAGAGTCTAACATTTACTCTAGATTTTTAATCTTTGCTTTTTGGTATTTGTTACCAATTTTGTACCTTTAAGAATCTAGTCTTCAGTATCCATTTTCACTTAGGGGTGTGAATACTGGCACGACTGCTTTCTCACCTTTTGACTCTTCTTTTTCTCCCTGAGGGCACCTCTATCTCCTCCTTCCCCTACTCTTCTCTACTTAATTCTGTGAATATCTCTGGTTATTCCAGGCTGTGGAGAACACTTAGGGAACTGATTACAGGCTAGATTAGCCTCTCCCCTTCTCACTCCCCCTCTTCTCCTTGTGGTCATCTCTCTCTTCCTCCTCCCTCTTCTCTTCTCCATGTAACTCTGTGAACATCTCTGGGTGTCATTCACTGAGGAGAACTGTTTCACCATTAACCTAGATGTTTTATCATGTGTGGTGTATGAAAGGAGGTCTTCAGGCTACTGTGAGAATAAGACTGAAAGCCAGGAGTAGGACTCAACTCCCAAACCTGAGAATATCAGAGAACTCGTGATTCCAAGAAATATTAATAGACAAGAGCTCACCCAAAATCCTCCATTCCTACATGGAAACAGAGCTCCACCCAAAAGCCAGCAAGTTCCAGAGCAAAACATACTGTGCTAATTCTCAAGCAAAGCAGGAACACAGCCCTGAGCATTAAAATACAGGCTGCCAAGGCCATGTCAAACCCATAGACACCCCAAAACTCACTAATGAACACTTCACTGGACTTTAGAGAGTAGAGATCAATCTCTACCCATCAGAACACAGATGCAAGCACCCCTGACTAGGAAACTTTGAAAAACTACTAGTCCAACACCACAAAGAGGCACCACAAACTTCCAGCCTATAGAAAGGCCATCACAAACACAGCAATCTAAACAAATGGAAAAGGTAGTGAAATATACAGCAGGTAAAGAAACATGATAAATGTCCACCAAACCAAACAAAAGAGAGGGAGATAAGGGAGATAAGGAGTTTGCCTAAAAAACAATTCACAAAAATGATAGTAAAGATGATCCAAAATGAAAGCAAAATGGAATTACAGATAAATAGACTGGAGACAAGGATTGAGAAGATGAAAGAAATGTTTAACAAGGATCTAGAAGAAATAAAGAAGAGTCAATCAATGAATAATGCAATAACTGAGATCAAAAGCCCTCTGGAGGGAACCAACAGATAGAATAAATGACACATGATAAGATAAGTGAGATGCAAGATAGAATGGTGGAAATAAATGAGGCAGAGAGGAAAAAAGAAAAAAGAATTAAAAGAAATTAGGACAATATCAGAGACCTTGGGGACAATGTTAAATATCCCAACATTTGAATCATAGATGTCCCAGAAAAAGAAGACAAAAAGAAGGGCATAAGAAAATACTTGAAGAGATAATAGTTGAAAACTTCCCTAAAATGGAGAAGAAAATAGCTACCCAAGTCCAAGAAACCCAGAGTCCCAAACAGGATAAACTCAGGGTGAAACACCCCAAGACACATATTAATCAAATTAACAAAGATCAAACACAAAGAGCAAATATTAAAAACAGCAATGGAAAGCAAAACATAACACACAAGGGGTTCCCCATAAGGATAACAGCTGATCTTTCAATAGACACTCTTCAGGCCAGAAGGGAATGGCAGGACATCCTAAATGTGATGAAAGAGAAAAACCTACAACCCAGATTACAATACACGCATGGATCTCATTCAGTTATGAAGGAGACATCAAAAGCTTTACCAACAAGCAAAGACTGAGTGAATTTAGCACCAGCAAAGCAGCTCTTCAACAAATGATAAAGGATCTTCTCTAGGCAGGAAACATAGGAAATGCATTATAAACTCAAGCCAAAATAACAAAATAAATGGCAATGAAATAATACTTTTCAATAATTACCTTAAATGTAAATGAGTTGAATACCCCAACCAAAAGACAAAGTGTGGCTGAATGGATACAAAAACAAGACCCTTATATATGTTGTCTACAAGAGACACACTTCAAACCAAGGGACACATACTGACTGAAACTGAAAGGCTGGAAAATGATATTTCATGCAAATAAAGATCAAGAGAAAGCAAGAGTAGCAATACTCACATCAGAAAATATAGACTTTGAAATAAAGGCCATGAAAAGAAACAAAGAAGGACACTACATAATGATCAAATAATCAATCCAAGAAGAAGATATAACAATTATAAATATGTATGCACCCAACATAGGAGCACCTTAATACATAAGGCACATACTAACAATTTTGAAAGGGGAAATTAATAGTAACACAATAATTGTGGGAGACTTAAATACTCCACTCACATCTATGGATAGATCAACCAAACAGAAAATTAGCAAGGAAATACAAACTTTAAATGATACAATGGACCAGTTAGATCTAATTGGTATATATATATATAGGATATTTCACCCCAAAACAATGACTTTCAACTTTTTTCTAAGATGCACATGGAACATTCTCCAGGATAGAACACATCCTGGGCAACAAATGTAGCCTTGGTAAGTTCAAAGAAATTGAAATAATTTCAAAACATCTTTTCTGATCACAATGTGGCAAGATAATATGTCAACTACAGGGGAAAAATATTAAAAACAAAAACATATGGAGGCTAAACAGCATGCTTCTGAATAACCAACAAATCATGGAATAAATCAAAATGGAAATAAAAATATGCATAGAAACAAATGAAAATGAAAAAATGATAATGCAAATCCTTTGGGATTAAGTAAAAGCAGTACTAATGGGAAGGTTCATAGCAATACAAATTTACCTCAAGAAACAAGAGAAAAATCATAAAAAATAATCTAACTTTACACCTAAAGCCACTAGAAAAAGAAGAAATGAAGAATTCCAGGGTGAGTAGAAGGAAATAAATGTTAAAAATTAGAGCAGAAATAATGGAAAAAGAAATAAATGAGCCTACAGAAAAAAAAATAATAAAAAACTTGCGAGGGAGAGGGTGGGATGATTTGGCATTGAAACATGTATAATATCATATGTGAAACGAATCACCAGTCCAGGTTCGATGCATGATACTGGATGCTTGAGGCTGGTGCACTGAGATGACCCAGAGGGACGGTACGGGGAGGGAGGAGGGAGGAGGGTTCAGGATGGGGAACACGGGTATACCTGTGGCGGATTCCTGTTGATATATGGCAAAAGCAATACAATATTGTCAAGTAATTAACCTCCAATTAAAACAGATAAATTTATATTAAAAAATAAAAAATATTAAAAAAAACCTAAAAGTTGGTTCTTTGAGAAGATAAAATAGCGAAACCATTAGCCACTCTCATAAAAAAAAAAGAGAGAGAAAGAAAGAGAGAAGAATCAAATCAACCAAATTAGAAATGAAAATAAACAAATCACAACAGACAACATAGAAATGTAAAGGATCATAAGAGACTACTATCAGCAATTATATGCCAATAAAATGGACAGCTTAAAAGAAATGGATGAACTCTTAGAAAAGGATAACCTTCCAAAACTGAACCAAGAGACATACAAAATCATAGCAGACCTATCAAAAGCATGGAAATCAAAACTGTAATAAAATATCTTTCAACAAATAAAAGCCCAGGGCCAGATTCATATTTGTCAACTGAACTAAACTGAAGACATATAAATTCACAATATGTATCAGTTCTCTTCAGTGGCTCAGTCATTTTCGACTCTTTGCGACCCCATGAATTGCAGCACGCCAGGCCTCCCTGTCCATCACCAACTCCAAAAGTTCACTCCAACTCAGGTTCATCGAGTTGGTGATGCCATCTAGTTATCTCATTTTTTGTCATCCCCTTCTCCTCCTGCCCCCAATCCCTCCCAGCATCAGAGTCTTTTCCAATGAATCAAGTCTTCGCATGAGGTGGCCAAAGTACTGGAGTTTCAGCATTAGCATCAATTTCTTCCAAAGAATACTCAGGACTGATCTCCTTCAGAATGGACTGGTTGGATCTCCTTGCAGCCCAAGGGATTCTCAAGAGTCTTCTCCAACACCACACTTCAAAAGTATCAATTATTCAGCACTCAGCTTTTTTCACAGTCCAAATTTCACATCCATACATGACTACTGGATAAACCATAGCCTTGACTAGATGGACCTTTGTTGGCAAAGTAATATCTCTGATTTTTAATAGGCTATCTAGGTTGGTCATAACTTTCATTTCAAGGAATAAGCATCTTTTAATTTCATGGCTGCAATCACCATCTGCAGTTATTCTGGAGCCCAAAAGAATAAAGTCTGACACTCTTTCCACTGTTTCCCCATCTATTTCCCATGAAGTGATGGGACCAGATGCCATGATCTTCGTTTTCTGAATGTTGAGCTTGAAGCCAACTTTTTTACTCTCCTCTTTCACTTTCATAAAGAGGTTTTTTAGTTCCTCTTCACTTTCTGCCATGGTATCATATGCATATCTGAAGTTATTGATATTTCTCCCGACAATCTTGATTCCTGCTTGTTCTACTTCCAGCCCAACGTTTCTCATGATGTACTCTGCATATAAGTTAAATAAGCAGGGTGACAATATACAGCCTTAACATACTCCTTTTCCCATTTGGAACCAGTCTGTTGTTCCATGTTCAGTTCTAACTCTTGCTTCCTGACCTGCATATAGGTTTCTCAAGAGGCAGGTCAGGTGGTCCG
>SJYA01001733.1:39712-50789 GCA_006410615.1 Neotragus moschatus
AAAAAAAAATAATAAAAAACTTGCGAGGGAGAGGGTGGGATGATTTGGCATTGAAACATGTATAATATCATATGTGAAACGAATCACCAGTCCAGGTTCGATGCATGATACTGGATGCTTGAGGCTGGTGCACTGAGATGACCCAGAGGGACGGTACGGGGAGGGAGGAGGGAGGAGGGTTCAGGATGGGGAACACGGGTATACCTGTGGCGGATTCCTGTTGATATATGGCAAAAGCAATACAATATTGTCAAGTAATTAACCTCCAATTAAAACAGATAAATTTATATTAAAAAATAAAAAATATTAAAAAAAACCTAAAAGTTGGTTCTTTGAGAAGATAAAATAGCGAAACCATTAGCCACTCTCATAAAAAAAAAAGAGAGAGAAAGAAAGAGAGAAGAATCAAATCAACCAAATTAGAAATGAAAATAAACAAATCACAACAGACAACATAGAAATGTAAAGGATCATAAGAGACTACTATCAGCAATTATATGCCAATAAAATGGACAGCTTAAAAGAAATGGATGAACTCTTAGAAAAGGATAACCTTCCAAAACTGAACCAAGAGACATACAAAATCATAGCAGACCTATCAAAAGCATGGAAATCAAAACTGTAATAAAATATCTTTCAACAAATAAAAGCCCAGGGCCAGATTCATATTTGTCAACTGAACTAAACTGAAGACATATAAATTCACAATATGTATCAGTTCTCTTCAGTGGCTCAGTCATTTTCGACTCTTTGCGACCCCATGAATTGCAGCACGCCAGGCCTCCCTGTCCATCACCAACTCCAAAAGTTCACTCCAACTCAGGTTCATCGAGTTGGTGATGCCATCTAGTTATCTCATTTTTTGTCATCCCCTTCTCCTCCTGCCCCCAATCCCTCCCAGCATCAGAGTCTTTTCCAATGAATCAAGTCTTCGCATGAGGTGGCCAAAGTACTGGAGTTTCAGCATTAGCATCAATTTCTTCCAAAGAATACTCAGGACTGATCTCCTTCAGAATGGACTGGTTGGATCTCCTTGCAGCCCAAGGGACTCTCAAGAGTCTTCTCCAACACCACACTTCAAAAGTATCAATTATTCAGCACTCAGCTTTTTTCACAGTCCAAATTTCACATCCATACATGACTACTGGATAAACCATAGCCTTGACTAGATGGACCTTTGTTGGCAAAGTAATATCTCTGATTTTTAATAGGCTATCTAGGTTGGTCATAACTTTCATTTCAAGGAATAAGCATCTTTTAATTTCATGGCTGCAATCACCATCTGCAGTTATTCTGGAGCCCAAAAGAATAAAGTCTGACACTCTTTCCACTGTTTCCCCATCTATTTCCCATGAAGTGATGGGACCAGATGCCATGATCTTCGTTTTCTGAATGTTGAGCTTGAAGCCAACTTTTTCACTCTCCTCTTTCACTTTCATAAAGAGGTTTTTTAGTTCCTCTTCACTTTCTGCCATGGTATCATATGCATATCTGAAGTTATTGATATTTCTCCCGACAATCTTGATTCCTGCTTGTTCTACTTCCAGCCCAACGTTTCTCATGATGTACTCTGCATATAAGTTAAATAAGCAGGGTGACAATATACAGCCTTAACATACTCCTTTTCCTATTTATGTGTATGGAAATACAAAAAACCTTGAATAGCCAAAGCAATCTTGAGAAAGACGAATGGAACTGGAGTAATCAACTTGTCTGACTTCATACTACAGTACAAAGCTACAGTCATCTAGACAGTATGGTACTTGCACAAAGACAGGCATACAGGTCAGTGGAACAAAATGCAAAGCTCAGAGATAAATCCATGGACCTATGGACACCTTATCTTTGACAAAGGAGGCAAAAACATGCAAAGGTTAAAAGGCAATCTCTTTAACAAGTGGTGCTGTAACTACCTGTAAAAGAATGAAACTAGAACACTTTCTAAAACCATACAAAAAATAAACTCAAAATGGATTAAAGATCTAAATGTAAGACCAGAAACTATAAAATCTTAGAGGAGAACATAAACAAAACACTCTGACATAAATCACAGCAAGATCCTCTATAATCCACCTCCCAGAGTAATGGAAATAAAACCAAAATAAACAAATGGAAACTAATGAAACTTAAAAGCTTTTGCACAATGAAGGAAACTATAAGCAAGGTGAAAAGATAACCTTCAGAATGGGAGAAAGTAATATCAAGTGAAGCAGCTATTGGAGAATTAATCTCAAAAATATACAAGCAACTCCTGCAGCTCAATTCCAGAAAAATAAATGATCCAATCAAAAAATAGGCCAAAAAATTAAATAGACATTTCTCTAAAGAAGACATACAGATGGCTAAGAAATAAATGAAAAGTTGATCAATATCACTTATTGTCAGAGAAATGTAAATCAAAACCACAATGAGGTACCATTTCATACTGGTCAGAATAGCTGCTATCCAGAAGTCTACAAACAATAAATGCTGGAGAGGGTGGAGTAAGGGAACCGTCTTACACTGTTGGTTGGAATGCAAACTAGTACAGCCTCTATGGAAAACAGTTTGGACATTCCTTAAAAAACTGGAAGTAGAACTGCCATATGACCCAACAATCACACTGCTGGGCATTCACACTGAGGAAAGCAGAATTGAAAAAGGCACATGTACCCCAAAATTCATCACAACACTATTTACACTAGCTAGGACATAGAAGCAATCTAGATGCCCATCAGCAGACAAATGGATAAGAAAGTTGTGGTACATATAAATAATGGAGTATTACTTAGCTATTAAAAAGAACACTTTTGAATCAGTTCTAATGAGGTGGATGAAATTGGAGCCCATTAAACAGAGTGAAGTAAGTCAGAAAGAAAAACACCAATATAATATATTAATGCATATACATGAATTTTAGAAAGATGGTAATGATGACCCTATATGTAGACAGCAAAAGAGATACAAATATAAAGAATAGACTTTTGGACTCTATGGGGGAAGGCGAGGGTGGGATGATTTAAGAGAATAGAATTGAAATCTTTTTATTGCCTTATGTGAAATAGATGACCAGTCCAAGTTCGATAAATGAAAGAAGACACTCAAAGCCGGTGCACTGGGACAACCCAGAGGGAAGGATACGGAGAAAGGTGGGAGGGTGGTTTGGAATGGGGAGACGTGTATATCTGTGGCTGATTCATGTCAATGTATGGCAAAACCCACCACACTATTATAAATTACCCTCCACTGAAAATTAATTAATTAAAAAGGAAAAAAGAAAAGAAAATTCATAATGGGGGCAGTTATAAATCTATTTACACAACAGGGGAAGACAAAGATTTTAAAGAAATGCTAAAGAAAAGTTATTAAGAATAGAAGAAGTTTTAACTTTAAATTAGATTGAAAGATCAGAAAGTAAATACAGAATAAGAGGATAATACAAAGATTTACATGTAAAGAGTTGGAAATAATAAAACACACATATTCCTAGCTTTTAGACACTAAGTTATAAGTAATATAAATAAAAAGAAACCCATGTTGAAACAAAGCACAATTATATGGCACAACACCAAAGACAGAAAGAAAATCAAAAGCTCACCTAAATTCACACAACAGAACTGCAACAGTGATACTAAATTATCAAATGGGACAGTAAAATTCAAATCACTTGAGAATTATATCTTCAAAGCAGTTATTGAATTAAAAAATAGGTACATCTAGGGGTATATCCAGTGATACTATCACTCAAGAAAGGTGATAGATAAAGCTCTTTTCACAAATAGCCTATCTAGATACAACTGGTATGTATCGGTATTGGCAGTCAGTTCAGTATATTATTCCCAGATAAAGTAAAATTATAAAACAAAATAAATGGACACTATAACTGGTTCAGATGGTAAAAAAAGTTTGCCTGCAACACAGGAGACCCAGATTTTATCCCTGAGGTGGCAAAGCTCCTGGAGAAGGGAATATCCACTCTAGTATTCTTGCCTGGAGAATTCTGTGGACAGAGAAGCCTGGTGGGCTACAGTCCATGGGTCACAAAGAGTCAGATATGACTGAAGTCTTTCATTTTAACTCTTTTATTTTTCATTCCTAATTTAGAAACATAAATTATATTTCTAAAAGAATAAACTTTTAATCTCTGAGTTTATTAATACATTGATATTTATCATTGAAACACTGATTCTTTGAAGCATGATCATGATTAAATGAAATTTCACTGCATAATTGCTAAAGCAATTAAATAGTTTCCAAATATTTCTGATTGAGTTCTTTTTTTTTCTGTGTACTCTAAGCTACAAACTAGATATGGTCTTAGCTAAAGTATTAGAAACATTTATTTCTTTAGTATTATCCACCATTTAATTCCATACTAGATTTGATAAAGTTATCACCTCACTCGATATCCGTAAAATGATAGTTTCACATCAAAGTTTTTGCCCTTCCTTCACTGAACTGAAGTTTCTCAAGAGCTCCTCTTTTCTAGGTTCTCAAAAATGTACCAGCCTCCTATCCCTAATTTTCTAAATCTCTCACTTGATTTAAAGTGAAAATTTCTAGGCCTGTCTCCAAACCTTCATAAACAGGTTTTCTTATAAACAAAAGACACTTCACTTAGTATTTACCAAGATATTCTCTTTAAGGACTTACTGATAAAAGTAATTTTCTATTTGTTTGGTATATAATTTTAGTTCAAATTAATATCACCAGTAAATACTATTTTACTAAGGTATTACACTATTTTAAGGAAATATGCCTATACATTCTTTTTTTAGTAAATACAACTGCAAAATTTTACTCGCCTGTGATCCTGTTTCTGACAAGGGAACTTTCTTCACAGTCTTACTCCTGACCCCATAGAATCAGCAATACACAGAAATATAGTTGCCATGACAACTTTTTCACAAACTTAAAGCAAACCCATATCATAGTATCTGCTGAGTCCCTGTTCAGCAGGATGGAGAGCTCAGGTTTATATCCATTTTTTTTCCCCCAGATTCTTCTGATCCAAAGAACCCATTTTACAATAGAAAATAGATTTATTGTAATCAAATTTAAGAGTAGGTTGCTTTCTACATGCAACATTCTTTGGCATTTTATGTGTGAAAGATTTTGTAGTAAAGCATTATTCAAATGTTCTATAAGATAGCAGTGACAACTCATTTAGAATCTATGTGTATTCTTAGAATGAGACAGGATAGTAAAACTATGCAAGATGTGAAAACTCTAAAAAGTTTTCTAAAACAACCTGCAAATATTATTGGAGCACTTCAGGTGATTCTTAATATTTAAAAACCAAAATACTATTATTTTGTGTCTGTATTTTAAGGAAATGTTATGGTTCTCAAAAATACCTTATGATGTATCTGAATAAAGCGAAAGTGAATGAGGGCAAAGTGAAAAGTGAAGTCGCTCAGTTTTGTCCAACTCTTTGTGACCCCATGGACTAGTATCCAAACAGGCTCCTCCCTCCATGGGATTCTCCAGGCAAGAGTACTGGAGTGGTTTGCTATTTCCTTCTCCAGGGAATGAGGGCAAAAGTGAATGAATTTCCAAAATGTCTCTGTGGTATGCATATTATTTTAGGCTAACTTTTAAAAGCAAACAAAAGAAAAGCTCTGAAAATCAAGTAGAATTTACTCTTTTATAAAATAAATTTATATTTTCAAAGAAAATATTTACTTGTAAGAGTGTCTCACTTGCTGTCTGAGGAAGATGTCATTGTTGTTGCTGTTGTTCAGTCGCTAAGTTATGTCCAACTCTTCGAGACCCCATGGATTGCAGCACACCTGGCTCCTCTGTCCTCCACTATCTCCTGCAGTTTGCTCAAATTCATGTCCATTGATTTGGCGATGTTATCTAGGCATCTCACTCTCTGCTGCCCTCTTATTTTACTGTCAATCTTTCCCAGCATCAAGCCCTTTTGCAATGAGTTGGCTTTTCACATGATGTGACCAAAGTATTGGAGCTTCAGCATCAGTCCTTTCAATGAATGTTTAGGTTCAATTTATCTTAATATTGACTTGTTTTATTTCCTTGCAGTCCAGGAAGTTGAGGATGATTAAATGTCTAGAAACTCTTCTCAAAGGAGAAGTCCATAGGCTTAAATCTACATAGCAACCATAAACTTGATGTGCTTTTCTTGATAACCTCCCCTCCTCTCCCACATCATCTTTTATCTTTAGCTGGAAACGATATTTAAGGTGAGATATTGGGCCATTTTAGGGAGTTACTTAGCTTTTCTGGATTTCTGCCGTTGTACAGGAGATATATATTATATTAAACTTCTATTTCTCCTGTTAATCAGTCTTTTATTTTAGGGGGTTTCAGCCAAAAACCCTAGAATGTGGAGGAAATTTTATTTTTCCTCTCCTATAATAGTATACCTGAAAAACCAAAATCTAAAAAGCCACAAGTACCCAATGTTCATTGCAGCACTGTTTACAATAGCTAGGACATAGAAGCAACTTAGATGTCCATCATAAACTGTGGTACATATATACAATGGAATATTATTCAACCATAGAAAGGAATGCATTTGAGTCAGTTCTAACTAGATGGATGAACCCAGAGCTTATTATACAGAGTGAAGTAAGTCAGAAACAGAAAACCAAATATTATGTATTAACACATATACATGGAATATAGAATGATGGTATTGATGAACCTATTTACAGGGCAACAGTGGAGATGTGGACACAGAGAACAGACTGTGGACATGAGTTGAGGGGAGGAATGAGAAGTTGGGATGAACGGAGAGAGTAACATGAAACATATACACTACCATGTGTAAAACAGATTACCAATGGGATTTTGCTGTATGACTCAGGGAACTCAAACCAGGGCTCTGTAAAAACCTGGAGGGGTGGGAAGTGGGAGGTAGGTTAAAGAGGAAAGGAAGACATGTATACCTATGGCTGACCCACGTTGATATATGGCAGAGGCCAACACAAAATTGTGAAGTGATTTTCCTTCAATTGACATTAAATAAGTTTTGGGGGTAAAAAACTATACCTGAAGGTTTGCTATTAAGTCAGTTTTAGAGCTTAATGGCTGAGTTTTACTCAAACAACATTCACTGGTAGTTTGGAAACAACCTCTATGTGAAGTTTAAGACTAGTTGAGAGAAAGCTGCAAACAAGATTTTCCCTTCATTACTTACTTAGGTAAAAAGAGTAAAACTTTTTCTTCCAGCACAGGTCAGCTCAGAAGGAGAATATTCAATGATAAAACAAAATAATTAAAGTATAATGGTATGCATTTTAATACATATCAGCTTACAAAATTACATATGTAGATTCAGATTGAGAAGTACCAGTAGCAAATAGTTTCATGAATTCCAGAGGTAATATCTATGCTTAAAAACAAAAACCTGCAAATGATAATTAAGGAAATTAAATATGTTCATGACATTGTATGATCTTAAGCGGAATACTAACTGAAAAAAATCTAAAGTTTAGATGATATATTTGAAAAAATATATTTTAGTCAGTGTTTTGAGTGGAATTCAAATCAACAGATTTTTTTCATACACATATGTGACAGATTCCACATACATATAAACAGTATCTAAGAATTTTACCTAGGTTCGATTCCTGGGCTGGGAAGATCTCCTGAAGAAAGGAAAGGCTACTCACTCCAGTATTCTGGCCTGGAGAATTCCATGGACTGTATAGTCCATGGGGATGCAAAGAGGTGGACATGGCAGAAAGTTTTTCACTTTCAATATTTTGAGTAATTTTTGAAAACTCTATTTTTAAAATGAAAAGCATAGCTATTTAATGGTCATGGAGCTTTAAGATTTTTATTTTTTTAATTGAAACTATGTGTAAGAACAAGGTTGGGCTTCCCTGGTAGCTCAGCTAGTAAAGAATCTGCCAGCAATGCTGGAGATTCTGGTTTGATCCTTGGGTCAGGAAGATTGTGTGGAGAAGGGATAGGCTACCCACTCCAGTATTCATGGGCTTCCCTGGTGGCTCAGACAGTGAAGAATCTGCCTGCAATATGGGAGACCTGGGTTTGATCCCTGGGTTGAAAAGATCCTGTTGAGGAGGGCACAGCAACTCACTCCAGTCTTCTTGCCTGGAAAACCCCCATGGACAGAGGAGCCTGGTTGGCTACTGTCCATGAAGTTGAAAAGAGTCAGACACGACTGAGTGACTAAGCACAACGCAGCACCTAAGAACAAAGTACTGAAAATTCACTGGGAAATTTTATTAAGCTTATTGCCAGAGAACCATACAATTTTGCATGGTATTTTCCATGCTTCATTTCTATGAAACTAGAGTCCACTATATTCATTTCTTTAAGTTCCCCTGTCATCGTATTTTCTCCTGTTTTTTTTTTCCTGAAATAAGGTATAATAAAATGTTATCAGATTCTACTAGTTAATATTTAAGCATGTTGGTTTCAAATCTTTTTTCCTATGGTAGTGAAAAAACCGTTTATCCTACTCATGCTTTCAGACTTTGGAAATCTTGTATATTTTGCAAGTCATAATACCAATTACTACTTTCTCCCATCCATTCCTTCTTCACCTTCTTACCCCATTCCACCACTTCATCATCATAGCATCTATTAGTGTGCTCCACCCTATGCTTAGCACGAGACTTAAGATATATTTACAGATGTTTATGATAAACCTTTAGAGAAACAAACAAAGATATACTTCTAGACTGTGATATTTAAGTTCACATGAGTTAAATTAATTTGCCCAAGTCCATGCTATATGTTAGTGGTATAATCAGGATTCAGTCCCTGGTCGTTCATATTCTAAATCTTACCCTCTTTCTCTTTCTATAAAATATCATTCTGTTCTTTGAAATTTCATGATATTTTTGGCTCTTCTATTTTCACTTAACTTTCCCCTTCTCATTATCTGTCATATTTATGTTTTCAGTAACACATTCTAGGGCTTCCCTGGTGGTTCAGTAGTAAATAATTCACCTGTAATGCAAGACATGCAGGAGACTTGGGTTTAATCCTTGGGTTGGGAAGAGCCCCTGGAGGAGGGCATGGCAGCCAACTCCATTATTCTTGCCTGGGAAATTCCATGGACTGAGAAGCCTGGAGGTCTACAGTCCATGGAGTCTCAAAGAGTTGGACACAACTGAAGGGACTGAGTATGCACACAACACATTCTAGACGGTTCAGGAAAATATTCTTATTTTTTACTTTTTTTTTTCCATTGATTAGGGTCATACCTTTTATATGAAATAGTTTACAACCATCTAGAACAACTGAAGAACATATGGCTTCTAATCAAATGGCCTTCCTATCTGTAATGAATGTATGCCTTCCTCTCTTAGGAATCAACTACTTAGAGCAGCCAGTTCCTATCTAGCACAGGGTCCTCATTGATCATTCATCGTCAATTTGCAGAGAGTGCAAAGGACTGCAATCTGTCCATAGTTGATATTCTGGAACAGTCTATTTGATGGCATTTATTCTTTAACAGTGTCTTGCTCTTATGTTGTTCAGTTGCTAGTCATATCTGACTCTCTGCAATCCCGTGGACTGAAATACGCCAGGCTCTTCTGTCCTATGTAAGCTCCCAGAGTTTGCTCAGATTCATGTGCATTGAGTTGGTGATTGTATCTTTCATCTCATTCTTGGTGGCCCCCTTATCCTTTCACCTTCAACCTTTCCAGATTCGCAGTCTTTTCCAATGAGCTGGCTCATTGCATCAGGTGGCCAAAGCATTGGAGCTTCATCTTCAGTATCTGTACTTTCAATGAATATTAAGGATTGATTTCCTATAGGATTGATTTGTTTGCTCTCCTTGCAATCCAAGGAATTCTCAAGAGTCTTCGCCAGCCCCACAATTTGAAAGCTTCAATTTTTTGGTGGTTCAGTCTTCTTTATGGTCCCATGACTACTGGAAAAACCATGCTTTTGACAATATGGACCTTTGTCAGCCAAGTGATGCTTCTGCTTTCTAAACAATGTCTTAGATCCTGACTAAAGGAAAGAGAAAAAAAGTTTTTTTCTAGACACTTTGGTTATATCTGAATTAACTTTTGTCACTAATTTAGAGTAAAAAATAGCTTTCAAATATCACTAACTTTCCCCAGTGACCCAGGTGCCTGTTAAAAGTATTTCTGTGCCAGGATGTGGGTTATATTCAGGTCAGCTTTATGTGTCTTCAGGTCTTGGATTCCAAGCTTAAAGAGCACATTCTACTGGAAATGTGCTGTACTCCTGTTAGAAGGCAAGAGCTCAGGAGAGCTGGATCTTATTTTTAATGCATCTTAAAGCCCTTTGAATAGAACTGCAGCACTTCTTCTTTCACTCTATTGGCAGAAGAAATCTACTGGATAAAACTCAACACCTAAAATTTCAATCATTGTACTTCAGTCCATCAGGTTGGGATATAAAATAGAAAGTCAGTATTTGCTGTTTAATAGCAATTTCCACTATGGTCCACTTTTTTTGGTCACCTTCCTATCCTTTTTTTCCACATACAGCACATATTCATCTCTCCCCAAGGAAGACACACTGAAATTCTCATCCCAACAGACTATCAGGCTCAAAGCACAGTATTTCCTGATGGCGTATAGATGGGTCCAGATGTGAGTTATTAGCAGTCCCCTCTTTACACACATGCACACATATGAGTGACAGAGAGACAAAAAAACTGCAATAAACACTCACATTCAAACAGCGAGGAAATGGGTAACTAATAGCAATGCTTATTATGAAATCCTAAAATATTGTTAGGCTAATATTGCAAAATCTTCCCAAACAAGATGGCAGTGTTCTTTGATTAGGCTCCACTATTGCTCCCAGGAAGTTGCTGTCTTAGCTATGACTTTTGAAACTCAATCAGACTCTGTAGTGTTCTTGGGCACATAATCTTTTCTATGTCCCCTGCTTCTTGTTTATAACAAATAGACATGTGCTTCCATGACCTTTCTTGAGTTCCAAAGAGCAGATGCAAACAGTTACTAATCAAGAAAGGGAGAAGATGCACAGACAAGAGAGGAGACCGCCTTGGTCACATTAGGAAAAGAAAAAAAAAAATCAAGCCCTGCACATATCCAGATTCTTATCAGCAGCTCTGACTTTGAACCATTGTTGTAAAACACCTCATCTA
>SJYA01001733.1:50938-77650 GCA_006410615.1 Neotragus moschatus
TTGGGACAGTTTTTGAGACATAAGCCCACTGCAGCCCCCTTTGCCTGGCAAAGTAATAAAGCTATTCTTTCTGCTTCACCCAAAATTCTGTCTCTGTGGTTTGATTCAGCACCATTTCACAGAGACTGAGTTTTCAGCATAATTCATGGATCCACCTTTGGGACAATCTTCCTATCCCTTTATCAACCTTGACCATCTTTTATGATAGAACTGGGAATTATGCATTTCTTTTCATTAGAGTGCTTAGACTGCTTCCTGTCCATAAAAACTTAATAAACATTTAATGTGTTGAATTATCATGATCTCCTTTATTTCAGATTCCCTCCCCAAAGGGGAAAAGAAGTAAATAATCTAATCCAATCAGTTCCATATAATCATACCAACTTTATTTAACAACTATATTGTTATTTATAAATTCAGTGACAAGTACTTTGAGATTATCAGTCATCCATGGACTTCAACTTTATTTCTTTTCATGGAAATATTTGACCCAACTCAAACCATTCAATGTCACAGTAATCCAAGTCTATGTCCAAACGAGTAACACTGAAGAAGTTGAAGTTGAACGGTTCTATGAAGACCTACAAGACCTTTCAGAACTAACACCCCAAAACGATGTCCTTTTCATTATAGAGGACTGGAATGCAAAAGTAGGAAGTCAAGGAACACCTGGAGTAACAGGCAAATTTGGCCTTGGGATACAGAATGAAACAGGGCAAAGACTATTAGAATTTTGCCAAGAGAACGCACTGATCACAGCAAACACCCTCTTCCAACAAGACAAGAGAAGACTCTACACATGGAGATCACAAAATGGTCAAAGCTGAAACTATATTGATTATATTATTTGTAGCCAAAGATGGAGAAGCTCTACATAGTCAACAAAAAGAAGACNGATACAGAATGAAACAGGGCAAAGACTATTAGAATTTTGCCAAGAGAACGCACTGATCACAGCAAACACCCTCTTCCAACAAGACAAGAGAAGACTCTACACATGGAGATCACAAAATGGTCAAAGCTGAAACTATATTGATTATATTATTTGTAGCCAAAGATGGAGAAGCTCTACATAGTCAACAAAAAGAAGACCAGGAACTGACTGTGGCTCAGATCATGAGCTCCTTATTGCCAAATTCAGATTTAAACTGAAGAAAGTAAGGAAAACCACTAGACCATTCAGGTATGACCTAAATCAAATCCCTTATGATTATACAGTGGAAGGGAGAAATAGATTTAAAGGACTAGATCTGATAGACACAGTGCTTGATGAACTATGGACTGAGGTTTGTGACATTGTACAAGAGACAAGNCTTTCTTTGGGATTGGAATGAAAACTGACCTTTTCCAATCCTGTGGCCACTACTGAGTTTTCCAAATTTAGTGGGATATTCAGTGCAGCACTTTCACAGCCTCATCTTTCAGGATTTGGAATAGCTCAACTGGAACTCCATTACCTCCACTAGCTTTGTTTGCAGTGATGCTTCCTTAGGCCCACTTGACTTCACAGTGTAGGATGTCTGGCTCTAGATGAGTGATCACACCATCGTGATTATCTTGGTCATGAAGATCTTTTTGTACAGTTCTTCTGTGTATTCTTGCCACTTCTTCTTAATATCTTCTGCTTCTGTTAGGTCCAGACCATTTCTGTCCTTTATCGAGCCCATCTTTGCATGAAATGTTCCCTTAGTATCTCTAATCCTCATTAAAGCATCATACTCATAGAGTATATATTTAAACTACCAATGATAATATCCTTTTTCACAACTGTATAAGATTCTGAGAATTGTTTAGGAAAATCAGTCAAAAAATATTGACTACAATTTATGTGAGTGACATCTTCAAATACTGGAAATATGGAGACTCTGGTGCCACTTGAATTGGTCAATTTTCTGTGAGGCCACATAAAATTCATGTATATGCAAACATCCGGTGCTATATTAGAATATGTAGCTTTCTTCATGGGGTTGTTGTGAAGTTTGTAAATAAAATATTGTAAGGATTTGGATGATATGAGGAACTTATAAACTATTACCTATTATCTCTGTAATTGTCCTTTAATCAGAGTTTCTCATACTGAAGTATACATATATTTAAGGTCACATGAAGACTCCTTCAAAACCAAATTTTAAACTATATTTAAGGAAATCAATTTTTTACCCTCAACTTTTTTATAAACAACCCTTCCTAAACTCTATTATTATAAGAATGCATCTGTGCTGAGCAAATTTCCTTTTTGCCTCCTTTTCTCAAATATTATTCTCATAAGTTTAGAGAAAGAATGAAAGATAACGTTAAGAAAGCAGGTAAAAAGGAAGAGATAGAAAGAAAAAAAGAAAGGATGGAAAAAAGAAGCAATGAAAGAAAGAAGGAACAAAAGAAAGAAAAAAAATGCTTTTTCTCAAACTGAGTCTTGTAGTGGACCTTTGGGTATTAAAAACTCATAGACATTAAGTAAAGGATATATTTAAATTGAGAAAGAATCGCTGAAAGCAAAAAAAAAAAAAGTTTATTTAAGGAAAAAAATGACAAAAGTACCATTTATTTCATTGTATTGAAAAATTCATGATAAACATTAAATGCCCTAAATTTGCTAGTACAAAGTTTAAAAAATAAAATTGTTTAAAGCCTCTATTATTCAGTGTTCTTTAGAGAAACAGTACCAAATACACATGCACACACACATTTATTATAAAGAATTGGCTTATGTGATTATGAAACTGAGAAGTCGCATGATCTGTTCTTTGTAAGCTGGAGACCCAGAAAACAATGTCCAAAGACCTGAGAACTGAGAACTGGAAAACCAGTGGTGTAAATTCATGTCTGAGATGTTATGTCTCAGCTCACCATTGAGGCAGAAAAAGAAGGCAAATTCAGTTATTAGTTCTATTCAACCCTTCTTCTTACTGAATAATGCTTACCCACAATCATGAGATAACTTTATTTTTCTTAGCCCACCAATTCAAATGCTGACCCCACACAGAAAAATCCTCACAGGACTTATAATGTCTAAACTTAGCACCGTATGAAAAAATTCAGGCAATTAATTAAACATTTTGAAACATTTCAACAGTGTCTAAAATATTAGGTCGCATATCTCTTGAAACTTTTAAAACTTATGAGAAATAGATGTTTTTCTGGAACTCTCTTGCTTTTTCCATGATCCAGCAGATGTTGGCAATATTGATCTCTGGTTCCTCTGCCTTTTCTAAAACCAGCTTGAACATCTGGAATTTCACGGTTTTACACCTAAAAAACACGTCATTTTCATTATAGGGGACTGGAATGCAAAAGTAGGAAATCAAGAGATACCTGGAGTAACAGACAAATTTTGCCTTGGAATACAAAACAAAGCAGGTCAAAGGCAAATAGAGTTTTGCCAAGAGAATGCACTGATCATAGCAAATACTCTTTTCAAACAACACAAGAGAAGACTCTACACATGGACATCTCCAGATAGCCAACACTGAAATCAGATTGATTATTTTCTTTGTTTCCAAAGATGGAGAAGCTCTATACAGTCAGAAAATAAACAAGACTGAGAGGTGACTGTGACTCCCATCATTAACTCTTTATTGCCAAATTCAGACTTAAATTGAAAAAAGTAGGGAAAACCACTAGATTGTTCAGGTATGACTTAAATAAAATCCCTTATGATTATACAGTGAAAGTAACAAATAGATTCAAAGGATAAAATCTGATAGAGTGCCTGAAGAACTATGAACAGAGGTTCAGGACATTGTACAGGAGGCTGTGATCAAAACCATCCTCATAGAAAAGAAATGCAAAAAGGCAAAATGGTTTTCTGAGGAGCCCTTACAAATACTTGAGAAAAGAAAAGATGTGAAAGACAAAGGAAAAAAGGAAAGATATACCCATTTGAATTCAGAGTTCCAAAGAATAACAAGGAGAGACAAGAAAGCCTTCCTCAAGGATCAATGTAAAGAAATAGAGGAAAACAATAGAATGGGAATGACAAGGGATGTCTTGAAGAAATTAGAGATATCAAGGGAACTTTTCATGCAAAGATGGACACAATAAAGGACAGAAATGGTATAGAACTAACAGAAGCAGAAGATATTAAGAAGAGGTGGCAAGAATACACAGAAGAACTATACAAAAGAGATCTTCATGACCCAGATAACCACGATGGTGTGATTACTATCCTAGAGCCTGACATCCTAAAATGTGAAGTCAAGTAGACCTTAAGAAGCATCACTATGAACAAAGCTAGTGGAGGTGATGGAATTCCAGTTGAGCTACTTCAAATCCTAAAAGATGATACTGTAAAAGTGCTGCACTCAATATGCCAGCAAATTTGGAAAGCTCAGCAGTGGCCACAGGACTGGAAAATTTTTATTTCAACCTCAAAGAAAGGCAATGCCAAAGAACGCTCAAACTTCCGTACAAGTGCAGTCATCTCACACGCTAACAAAGTAATGGTCAAAATTCTCCAAGCCAGGCTTCAACAGTACATGAACCGTGAAGTTCCAGATGTTCAAGCTGGATTTAGAAAAGACAGAGGAACCAGAGATCAAATTGTCAACATTTGTTGCATCATTGGAAAAGCAAGAGAGTTCCAGAAAAACATCTACTTCTGCTTTACTGACTATACCAAAGACTTTAACCGTGTGGGTCACAACAAACTGTGGAAAATTCTTAAAAAGATGGGAATATCAGACCACCTTACCTGCCTCCTGAGAAATCTGCATGCGGGTCAGGAAGTAACAGTTAGAACTGCACATGCAACCATAGACTGGTTCCAAATTGGAAAGGAGTACATCAAGGCTGTATATTGTCACCCTGCTTATTTAAATTATATGCAGAGAACATCATGAAAAATGCTGGGCTGGATGAAACCCAGGCTGGAATCAAGACTGCTAGGAGAAATGTCAATAACCTCAAATATGCAGATGACACCACCCTTACGGCAGAAAGCAAAGAAGAACCAAAATACCTCTTAATGAAAGTGAAAGAGCAGAGTGAAAAAGTTGGTTTAAAACTCAACATTCAGAAAACTAACATCATGGCATCCAGTGCCGTCACTTCATGGCCAAAAGATGGGGAAAAAATGCAAACAGTGAGAGACTTTCTTTTTGGGGCCTCCAAAATCACTGTAGATATTGACTACAGTCACGAAATTAGAAGATGCTTAGTCCTTGGAAGAAAAGCTATGACCAATCTAGACAACATAATAAAAAACAGAGATATTACTTTGCCAACAGAAGTCTATCTATTCAAAGCTATGTTTTTTTCCAGTAGTCATGTATGGATGTGAGACCTGGAATATAAAGAAAGCTCAGAACCAGAGAATGGATGCTTTTGAACTACAGTGTTGAGGAAGACTTTTGAGAGTCCCTTGGAATGCAAGAAGATCCATCCAGTTTACCCTAAAGGAAATCAGTACTGAATATTCATTGGACGGGCCAGTACTCAAGCTGCAACTCCAATACTTTGGCCACCTGATGTGAAGAACTGATTCATTTGAAAAGACTCTGATGCTGGGAAAGATTGAAGGCAAGAGGAGAAAGGGACGACAGATGAGATGGTTGAATGGCATCACCGACCCTATGGATATGAGTTTGAGTAAGTTCCAGGTGTTGATGATACACAGGGAAGCCTGGCATGCTGCAGTCCATTGGGTCCTGGAGAGTAGGACATGACTGAGTGATTGAATTGAATTGAACTGATGTTATGGTATGATTTTTAATTTCTAAGTCATGAAATGGCATTAAATTTGTTATGCAATGTGTTTATTCTTATGAAATCCATACTTAGGTATTTTGATATGAAGTGTTTTGATGTTCTCAATGTACTTTCAAGTATTTCAAGGAATTACAAGTGTGTGTGTGTGTGTGTGTGTGTGTGTGTGTGCATCAGCATAGAGGATAGGATACACAGTCCATGAATGTAAGAGAATTGTAGAGTGATAGCATACATGAAAGAATTTTAATAATAAATCTAGTGAAGGATATATGAATATAGTAGTTTTTCAACTTTTTATAGATTTGATGGATCTGATAGATTTGACATTTTCTAAATTAAAAGCTGGTGGAAATGATAAATGGAAAGGTATAGTGAACAAAGATACATGAACAAAAACATTCAAGAGCACTCTTTAAACAAAGGGACTGTTAAGATGGCATAGATGTATTATCCATATGGAAAACATAATTCAAAATTCAACATAAAGAAACCATCATGTTGTTCCGGGCTTTGTGATGTATTTTTATTCAATATAGATTTTATCTTATTTGAGAACTGTTAATACAGTTACAGTTTGCTAGATTGGTTGCTTTATAAACTATAATCAAGGAAAGCATGAACTTAAAGCATAAAAAGTCTTAAGCTTCAGCATATGCTCAGAGAATACCTTCATATCTGTCCATTTCAGATGCTATAATATAAAATAAGTAGTTCTGTGTTTTGCTAATTTCATCCAAACTCATTGTCTAATCTACTAGTTTGCATACATAAAAATCAAGGAATTTTGCTTATATTCATTATCTGTAATACACCTTAAAATCAATATACTAAATTTAGATATGTATGCACTAAATGTGCATACTAAATTTAGGATAAACATGAATAATAACTGATATTTTGTCAGTGCTTTATACTAATTTTTCATCATATGTCTGTAAACCCAAATTGACACAGAATATTTTGATGTATACTGTGTATATACCGCCATTTGACCTGCTCCCACTAAACAAGTAAATGTCATTATAGTTGTGACATAAATATATATATATATATATATATATACACATATATATATATATATGAACTTTCTTGGTGGCTCAGACGGTCAAGTGTCTGCCTGCAATGCAGGAGACCTGGGTTCAATCCCTGGGTTGGGAAGATCCCCTGGAGAAGGAAATGGCAACCCACTCCAGTACTCTTGCCTGGAAAATCCTGTGGATGGAGGAGCCTGGTAAGCTACAGTCCATAGGGTCGCAAAGAGTCGGACATGACTGAGCGACTTCACTTTCACTCTCAGATATATATATATATCTGAGACAGCCTGATCTTTGAGAAAGCAACAAAGACAATCCAATGGGGAAAAGATAAGCTTTTTAACAGATGATGTTGAAACAACTAGACAGTCACATGCAAAAAAAAGAAATCAAAGCACAACCTCACCCTTCATGAATATTAACTCAGATTGGATCACAAATCTAAATGTAAAATGCAAAATTATAAAACTCCTAGAGGAAAACATAGGAGAAAATCTAGATGACCTTTGGTATTTAGATAACTTTTTAGATACAGCACTATAGGCACAACTTGTAAGGGAAATAATTGTTAAGCTGGAGTTCATTAAAAGTAAACATTACTGTTCTGTTAATTACACAGTCAAGAGAATGGAAAGACAAGTCACACAATGGAGTATATACTTGAAAATAACATAGCCAGTAAAGGGCTATTATCTAAAATATATAAAGAACTTTAAAAACTCAACAATAAATGAAACAAACAAACCAAGTTAAAGAAATAAGCCAAAGCCTTAACTGATGCCTCAGTGGCAAATAAGCCTGTAGAAAGATGCTCTACATCATATGTCATCAGAGAAATGCAAATTTCCCCAGAGGACAGCAAGATGCATCAGACCCTGGAGACAGGACTTTCTGTGAAGGAGACCTATTAGCCAATCATCATGCCTGCAACCTGAGAGGCAGGCTTCTAATTAAGCATGCATTTAAGAAAGGCTGACTAATTCTTTTTGGAGATATGTGAGGCATTCTTCTGTAGTCCTTCAGAGCACAAGTACCTTCTGGAGGCAGCATTGCAGGTGGCTGGTACCCTGGTTTTTATATCTAGTGCCCCACTTTTTGAAGATGCCACCCAAATGCTGCCCTTAATTATCTGACTCTTGTGTCTGGAAGATTCACATTTCTGGGTCATATAGGACAGTGGCCATCAGGGAGTCTGCTGCCAACAGGGCACTGTGCAAAAATATGGTATATTTCCCATATTCCTGTAAAGAAGTCTTCTTGTCTTATTATGGTGCTTCAGTCCTAAAGGTAAACCTCAGGTTTGGCTTACATTTAGAGGACTATAAAGCTGCTCTCAAGAAGGAAGGCTATAGACACTAGTTTTGGTGCTGTCCATCTGTCTTGCTCCAGCTTGCCAGTACCTTCTATAAAAGAAATTATGCACTTTTTTGGACATTCGATTTTTATGACTCTCACACAGGAGACACTGCTGGGGATGGATTGTGCTTGCAATCCCACAGATTAATACATATTTGTATCCTTTTAGAAGATGTTGCACCCTGGGGTCTGGCTACCAAATAGACTAAATCTAGGTGGTGAGATACTCCTCTTAGGGACACTGACAGGTCTTGGCATATCCTCAGTATTCAGAACTAACTAGTAAATGTATAATAAGCTGCTTGGAAAGCAAAAATATTTGAAAGATGACAAATAGTTGGAGCAAGATTGGACTACCAAGTTTCTCTCCTACACAAGACAACTACTTCAAGTCTGGGAGAGGTGGTTGTTTTACCTACATTATAGAAATAAACACAGAGAGTCAAGGCAAATGAAAATAGCAAAACAGAATAAAATAAAACAGTGAAATATGTTCTAGATAAAAGAACAAGGTAAAATTTTAGGGGGAAAAAAGAACTCAGTGACATGGTAATAAGTAATTTACCTGATAAACAGTTCAAAGTAATGCTCATAATGATATTCACCAAACTGAGATGAATTCAAAAAAGATAGAAAATATAAGAAAGAAGTATGAAGTAGATGTCATGTCCAGTGTTCTTGCCTGGAGAATTCTAGGGACAGCGGAGCCTGGTGGGCTGCTGTCTATGGGGTCGCACAGAGTCGGACATGACTGAAGTGACTTAGCAGCAGCAGCAGCAGCTGAAAAACTTAAAAATTGAGCTGAAAAAGTACATAAGAGGGGTTCAACATTGTATTAGGTGAGGCAATTAAAGGATCCATCAACCCCAAGACAAGGCAGCTGAATTAATGCAATCAGAGCAGCAAAAAGAAACATAAATGAAAAAAGTGGGGAAAAATAAAAATTTAATAGACTTATATTCAGAAAACTAAGATCATGGCATCTGGTACCATCATTTCATGGGGAATAGATGGGAAAACAGTGGAAACAGTGTCAGACTTTACTTTTGGGGGGTTCCAAAATCACTGCAGATGGGGATTGTAGCCATGAAATTAAAAGACACTTACTTCTTGGAAGGAAAGTTATGATCAACCTAGATCACATATTGAAAAGCAGAGACATTACTTTGCCAAAAAGGTCCATCCAGTCAAAGCTATGGTTTTTCCAGTGACCATGTATGGATGTGAGAGTTAGACTGTGAAGAAAACTGAGTGCCGAAGAATTAGAGCATTTGAACTGTGGTACTGGAGAAGACTTTTGAGAATCCCTTGGACTGCAAGGAGATCCAACTAGTCCGTCCTAAAGGAGATAGGTCCTGGGTGTTCATTGGAAGGACTGATGCTGAAGCTGAAACTCCAGTAGTTCAGCCACCTCATATGAAGAGTTGACTCATTGGAAAAGACCTTGATGCTGGGAGGGATTGGGGGTAGGAGGAGAAGGGGATGACAGAGGATGAGACGGCTGGATGGCATCACTGACTCAATGGACATGAGTTTGGGTAAGCTCCGGGAGTTGGTGATGGACAGTGAGGCCTGGTGTGCTGCAACTCATGGGGTCGCAAATAGTTGGACACGACTGAGCAACTGAACTGAACTGAACTGAAGAAAAAATAAATGAAGTAACAAACACTTACAGGGGCCTCAGAAGGAGAGAAAAAAAGAAAGGGGCAGAAATATTGTTTAAAGCATGGCTGAAAATGTCTTTAATCTGGGAGAAGAAACAGACATACAGACACAGAAAGCCCAGCAATTGCCAAATAAAATGAAATAAAAGAGAATCACAGTAATATATGTTATAATTAAATTGTCAAAATTCAAATCCAAGGAGAGAATGCTAAAAGCAGAAAGAGAAAAGCAACTTGTTATGTACAAGGGAGCTGTCAGCATATGACTATCAGCAGATTTTTCAACAGAAAATTTGTAGGCCTGAAAATAGTGGCATAATATATTCTCAGTGCTAAAAGAAAAAAATAATCAAACCAAAAATATTATACCTGGCAAAGTTATTTTTCAGAACTGGAAGAGAGTTTTAAGAGGTTTCCAGACAAGGAAAAGCTAAAAGGGTTCATTACTACTAAACTAGCCTTATAAGAAATGTTAAAGGGACTTCTTAAGCTGAAAAGGAAGGGCACTAATTAGTACCAAGGAAACATGAAAGAAGAAATCTTATTGGAAAGGAGTATATATCGTATAAGCTTTGAATTAATCACTAACATAGTGAGTATGAAGATTAAAAAAAAGCAGTAAAAATAACTATGATTACAATATTTAGTTAAGGGATATTCAAGTGAAATATGGCATCAGAAACAAAATATGAAGAGGGAAGAGTAAAAATGTTAGGCTTTAGAAGGGATCACTTAAGTTGTTATAAACTTAAAATACATTCTTATGATATGGTTGGATAGCATTATTGACTCAACGGACATGAGTTTTCAGCAAACTCCAGGAGACAGTAAAGGACAGGGAAGCCTGGCATACTGCAGTCCATGGGGTTGCAAAGAATCAGACAAAAATGAGCAACTGAAGAAAAACAAAGAGATATAAGTTGTTATATATAGCCCTCGTAAAAATCACAAAGCAAAACTCTATAGTAAATACACAAAAGTCAAAAAGAAAAAGAAAAGATTTAAAAAAAGCCAGTAAACAATTAACAATGTTGAAAAAAGTACATAACTACTAATAATTTAAATGTAAATGAACTAAATCTTCAATCAAATACATAGAGTAGCTGAATATATTTTTTAAAAAGACATCTATCTGTGGCCTACAAGAGATTTACTTTAGATGTAAAGATAGACTAGAAGGGAAAAATGGGGAAAAAAAAAAGATATGTCATGTAAATGAAAACCTAAGAAACCTAGAGTAGCTATGCCTACATCTGACAAAATAGATTTTATGTAAGACTTTAATAGAGGGTAAGTATGAATGTTACATAAATATTAATAGACCACTGCAAGGAGAGGATATAGCATTGAAAATATTCATACACCTGACAGAGAATCACCTAAATATATAAAGTAAACATTAGCAAATGTAAAGGGAGAAATAGACAGCACTACAGAGGATGAGATTGTTGGATGGCATCACTGACTCAATGAACATGAGTATGAGTATGCTCTAGAACATGGTGAAGGACATGAAAGCCTGGTGTGCTGCAGTCCATGGCGTCACAAAGAGTTGGACATGACTGAGCTACTGAACAATAAGAGTCCAGAGATTAAAGGTACAGCTCCTGCGTCTCCAAGGTAGTCTNTGATGCTTTTGAACTGTGGTGTTGGAGAAGATTCTTGAGGGTCCCTTGGACTGCAAGGAGATCCAACCAGCCCATTCTGAAGGAGATTGGCCCTGGGATTCCTTTGGAAAGAATGATGCTAAAGCTGAAGCTCCAATACTTTGGCCACCTCATGCGAAGAGCTGACTCAATGGAAAAGACTGTGATGCTGGGAGGGATAGGGGGCAGGAGGAGAAAGGGATGACCGAGGATGAGATGGCTGGATGGCATCACTGACTCGATAGACGTGAGTCTGAGTGAACTCCGGAAGTTGGTGATGGACAGGGAGGCCTGACATGCTTCGATTTATGGGGTCGCAAAGAGTCGGACACGACTGAGCAACTGAACTGAATTGAACGGAACTGAGGTTATATATCATAAACTCATTTCAAGTCACTGCTTTTGATGTTTATAACAAATAGCAATAAAATGACTTGTTTTATTAAATTTGTAATTTACCACATGCAGAAAGATATTTTATGGATATGAAATCTGTTTTTTATTATAGTTCAAGCTTAATTATAGGCATCTGATTTTTTACCCTACCAGTGCACAAATATTCTAAGAAATTCAACTTTTTAACAGCTTTCAAAATTCCAACAAATTTTAAATATTTTATAATAGTTAGTTACAATGAAAATATGATGCTGAATTTCTATATAAAACTATGTAACATTATTCATTTTTTTCACCAATTTGGAAGAAAACCAATATTATTAGAGATTTTAAAAAAGTTATAACTATGCAATACAGAGAGTAATGCTTCTAATCTATGAGGGAGCTTACAGTCTGATATAATTAATATAAGAATACTGCATTCTTGTTACACTGCACATTCACAGTAAACTAAACAAACAGACTACGTGGACTACAACCTTGCCTAACTCAGTGAAACTATGAGCCATGCTGTGTGGGGCCATACAAGATGGATGGGTCATGGTCGTGAGTTCTGAAAAGACATGGTCTACTAGAGAAGGAAATGGCAAACTACTTCAGTGTTCTTTCCTTGAGAATCCCATTAATATTATGTAAAGGCAAAAAGATATGACACTGAAAGATGAACACTAGAAAGTGACACTTGCAAAGGTCATAAAAAATAATATTTGAGGACAAAATTAACAGTACAAGAGATTCAAGAGAGGTGGTGTTTTAGTTGACTTTTCAATAATGGTCAGGCAGCACTAGTAGTAAAGAACCAACCTGCCAATACATTAGACAGAAGATGTGGGTTCCATCCCTGGGACATCCCCTGGGAATCTTCCTGGAAGATCCCCTGGGGGAGGTATGGCAACTCACTCCAGTATTCTTGCTTGGAGAATTCCATGGAAACTGGCAGGCTACAGTCTTTAGGGTCTCACAGCCAGACATAACTGATTGTGACTCAGCATTCAGGCCTGAAATAATAGTCAAGGAAGAGAAGAGAAAAAGCATCCTTTAAAAAAGCAGCATGTGCAGATTCTCACAGTTATTTAGACAGAGATCAAAACTGACTCTAAATTAATTGTATACATAATGGGACAGAATCTGGCAGTATAGAAAACTGTTTGTCTCATGGTTAGGAGCCTGGACTTTTACACCTAATACACTTGCTTTCAAATGCCATTTTGTTTTGTATGTTGTTGATAGCATCCATAGTAATGTTATTTAAAACCCCAACATTCCAATTAAACAAACTTGTGCATTGTAACCATACTGTCTATTGATATCTATCTATCTAGTCTATCTCTTTCCAAACAAAAAGTCTGTAGTTTATGCTATGATCCTTGATCTCTCAGCAATATTTCACATATGTGATACTCTCTCTTCCTGGGAAACAGGTAAGACAGAAAATTATACCCAGGATTCTATTTTCTGTTCTTTATATTTCTCTGGGGTCTTTACACTCTATGTGTAGAAAGTAAAGGGTGAAATATTTAAGAGAATATGAACTTAAAGAAATAAAATGGAAAACAGTAAAAATAAAAACTGTTGAGAAAGAAGACAAATGCTAAACATAGTCAAACCTTTTACTCCTAAATGACAAATGAAGATGTGTGTAAATATGCAAAATAGGACAATTAAGCAAAATTTTTTAAAAAATGTGGGAAGTCTCACAACCATTCAATTTTCCTGGAAAATAGTGGAAATTTATGAATAGAATTTAATAGAACTTTAAACATGTAACTCTGTCCCATAATGGTAAAATTCATTAAGACTCTACCAGTAATTCATTTTCAAGGGCAAAAGTTTGCTCTTTACATTTGCTGTAAACAATTTGAATAGTAAGAAGTGCCTAAATGTAAATAAATATTGCCTGAAAAGGGTAACATATTTTTTAAGGAGAAAGTGAACATTTCAAGAGCTAGATTTTCTTACCCTCCAAAATGGAGAGGGCAGAAAAGCCATTGACTAAGGGAAATAAAATAACAGCAAAGAAAGAAAGTGTATAAATAAGCATTCAAACTATGTTTACTATCTGGTCTAGATATTTTATACTAAAATTCTAAGCACTCAGATGAGGTTCTCTGCATACTTTTTAAAAATTATTATTTTTATTTTATTTTATTATTTATATTATTTAGAGACTAATTACTTTACAATATTGTGGTGGTTTTTGCCATACATTGACATGAATCAGCCATGCGTGTACTTGTGTCCCCCATCTTGAATGCCCTTCCCACCTGTTTCCCCATCCCATCCCTCAGAAGTGCCCTGTTTCATGCATTGAACTTGGACTGGTCATCTATTTCACATATGGTAATATACATGTTTTGAGGCTATTCTCTCAAATTATCCCACCCTTGTCTTCTCCCATAAAGTCCAAAAGTCTGTTTTTATATGTGTCTCTTTTGCTATCTCACATATAGGATTATCATTACCATCTTTCTAAATTCCATATATATGCATTAATATATAGGATTGGTGTTTTTCTTTCTGATTTACTTCACTCTGTATAATAGGCTCCAGTTTCATACACCTCATTAGAATTGATTCAAATGTGTTCTTTTTAATATCTGAGTAATATTCCATGGTGTATATGTACCACAGTTTACTTATCCATTTGTCTGCTTGATGGACATCTAGGTTGCTTCCATGTCCTGGCTATTATAAACAGCACTGCGATGAATAATGGTGTACACGTGTCTCTTTTAATTCTGATTTCTTTGGTGTGTATGCCCAGTAGTGGAATTGCTGCATCGTATGGCTGGATGGCATTACTGATTCGATGGACGCAACTCTGAGTGAACTCTGGGAGTTGGTGAGGGACGGGGAGGCCTGGCGTGCTGCGATTCATGGGGTTGCAAAGAGTCGGACACGACTGAGTGACTGAACTGAACTGAGCTGAACAGATGGGAGTTCTATTTCAGTCTTTTAAGGAATCTCCATAGTGTTCTCCATAGTGGCTGCACTAGAGGGCATTCTCACCAGCAGTGTAAGAAGATCCCTTTTCACTTCACCCTCTCCAGCATTTGTTACTTGTAGACTTTTTCATAGCAGCCATTCTAACCAATATGAGATGGTACATCATTGTCATTTTGATTTGTATTTCTCCAATAATGAGCGATATTAAGCAACTTTTCATTTATTTGTTATCTATCTGTATGTCTTCTTTGGAGAAATGTCTGTTTAGTAATTTGGCCCATTTTTTAATTGGGTTGTTTATTTTCTTGGTATTGAGCTGCATGAGCTGCTTGTATATTTTTGTTATTAATTCTTTGTCAGTTTCTTTGTTTGCTATTATTTTCTCCCATTTGAATGCTGTCTTTTCACCTTACTTATAGTTTCCTTCATTGTGCAAAAGCTGTTAAGTTTCATTAGGTCCCGTTTCTTTATTTTTGCTTTTATTTCCATTACTCTGGGAGGTGGATCATAGAGGATCTTGCTGTGATTTATGTCACAAAGTGTTTTGCCTATGTTTTCCTCTAGCAGTTTTATAGTTTCTGGTCTTACATTTAGATCTTTAATCCATTTTGAGTTTATTTTGTGTATGTGGTGTTAAAAAGTGTTCTAGTTTCATTCTTTAACAAGTGGTTGACCAGTTTTCCCAGCACCACTTGTTAAAGAGATTGTCTTTTCTCCATTGTATATTCTTGCCTCTCTTGTCAAAGATAAGGTGTCCATAGGTTCATGGATTTATCTCTGGGCTTTCTATTTTGTTCCATTATTATATATTCCTTTCTTTGTGACAGTACCACACTGTCTTGATACTGAAGTCAGGCAGGTTGATTCCCCCAGTTCCATTCTTCTTTCTCAAGATTGCTTTGGCTGTTAGAAGTTTTTTTGTATTTCCATACAAATTGTGAAATTATTTGTTCTAGCTCTGTGAAAAATGTCCTTGGTAGCTTGATAGAGATTCCATTGAATCTATATTATTGCATTGAATTATTGAAGTATTATTGTATGAATCCATATATTGCATTGAGTCTAGGGATTGTTTTGGGTAGTGTACTCATTTTCACTATATTGAGGCCCTGCATTTCTTGCACTTCCCAGGTCTAAGCTAGTCAGGTTCAGTTTCTCAAGTACTCAGCAAGGGCACAGACTTGGTTGGGGGTGCGTTTTGTGTCCTTCCCTGGTCTGAGCAGCTCAGGTGACCAGGTGCTTGGCAAGTGCACTGCCTCAAGTGGACTGGGTGTCTTAATCACCTCCCTGGTTGTGGCCACTCAGTTTCCTGGGTGTACTGTGAGAGCACCGTCTCAGGCGTGCCATGTGTCTTCTCTGAGGAGCTGATCTCAGGCTGCAACCCTCTTGGCAGATGTCAACCATCCAGGATCCCATGAAGATGTGGTTAACAACTGGGAGCTTGATCACAGTTTGGTGGAGAATACCAGTCTCTGGGGATGAGATTGCTCCTTGCCTTCTGGATCTGGCTGTTGCATGCCTGCCTCTCTACCTCTGGCAGTGAAGAGGGTCCTGTCCGCAGCCAGCTAACTCTCCTTTGGTATTTGCTCATTCCTTTGTTCTGTAAGTGGATCAGGCTGCACATTAGAGCCTTTTGTGGGATACTTCTCTCTCTCTCTCTCTCTTTTTTTTTTTTTTTCCTCTTTGGCTATACCACAGTTTGGGTTGCTGTCTCACATTAGCTTCCTTAGATTGTCCTCAGGGCATTCAGGCTCAGTCCTTACCCTAAGGATGCAACACGTGCCTCCCTGTCCAGCCCCTCCAGTGGCGGACTTGAGTGTCTAGGCTACTTCTCCCCTGGGGGTTGTGGTTAGGCACATAATCTGTTTTGTTTTGTTTTCTTCTTCCTGGTTATGTTGCCCTCTGAGATTCCAAAACTCCCCACAGACCTGTCAGTGAGAGGATTTCCTGTTATTTGGAAACTTCTCCTTCATGAGTCCTTCTGCAGGATGGTCTCCATCCCTAACTCTTTTGTGTCTCTTATTGTTTTCTATATTTTGTCCTATCTCCTTTGAAGAGAATGATCTGCCTTTCTGGGATCCTGATGTCCTCTGTCAGTGTTCAAAAGTTGTTTTGTGCTCAGCATTCAAATGATCTTTTGATGAACCCTTTGGGGAGAAAGTGATCTCCCCATCCTATCTCTCTGCCATCCTGTGACTGTCCCCCCCATTCTCTTTGAACATGTTAAGAATCATAAAAGAATCTATAAGAGTAGAGAAAGCAAATATGTTGCTTTCCAAAAGGGGAGATAGCTTTCAGTCTATATTGCAATGTTTGTTATCAATGATGGAAAAATGGATCAAAGAATTTCAAGAATTTGTAAACTACAGAAATTAGTGATCATTATTCACAGTCTGCTGGATTCATTTGGATAGTTAAATAAATGTGATTGGGTGGACATCTTTATTTCATAAATATGTTTTATTTTCCACACAATTTAACACAATAAGTGCATTTGAAGTAAATGCTATTAGTTGAACATTTTTATTAAAAAAAAAACTTGAAGAATAGAATGACTAGAGGTTTTCAACTGTTCTTTCCTTGAGATGATTATTCAATAGTTTTATCTATTAGTCTGCCAAAGGTTAGCGATCATACATATCAAATTTGTGTAAATGCAATGTAAAATATTGCAGCGTTTTATGTCTTATAGTCCAAAAGGAAGCTGCAGCTAATTTTGATCCAGGGATATTTAGGAAATATGTAAGCTTTGCACTGTCTGCCCATGGTAGCTCTTAAAGACTCTTCCTGCCAATACATGAAATGCAAATTTGATCCCTGAATTGCGAAGATCCCAGGAGAAAGAAATGGCAATCCACTCCAGCATTCTTAGATGGAAAATTCCACAGACAGAGGAGTCTACGGGGCTACAGTCCATGCGGTCACAAAAGAGTCTGAGACAACTGAAGACCAGCAACAAAGCTCTGCCTTGGTTCCAAAAATAAAATATATGAATAGGATATACAAGTGTTGTCTTAGTAAGGTTGTATATAGAGCATAAATTCAGAGTTTTAGTTACTGGTTGCAGTCCTAATTTCCTTTTTATTATTATTTTTAATAGGAGGATAATTGCTTAACAGTGTTGGGTTTATTTCTGCAATATAATAATGTGAATTGGCCAGAAGTATCACCGTCCTGTTGAACCTCCCTCCAATCCTCCACTCATCCCACCACTCTAGGTTGTCACAGAGCACCAGGTTGAGCTCCCTATTTTATATAGAAACTTCAGACTAACTGTGCATTTCACATGCTGCTGCTGCTTAGTCATTCAGTCTTGTCCAATTTTGCAGTGCCATGGACTGTAGCCCCCAGGCTCCTCTGCCTATAGAATTTTCCATAAAAAATACCTGTAGTGGGTTTCCATTTCCTATTCCTCTATTTTACATATGGTAGTGTATATGTTTCCATACTATTCTCTCAATTCATCCCATCCTTTCCTTCCTTTGCTATATCTGCAAGTCTGTTTTCTGTATTTGTGTATCTATTCCTTCCCTGTAAATATGTTTATCAGTACTATTATTCTAGATTCCATATATACATGTTAATACATGGTATATGCTTTTCTTTTTCATGTTTACTTCACTCTGAATAACAAGCTCTAGGTTCATACACCTCACTACAACTGATTCAAATTTGTTCCTCTTTATGGCTGAGTGATATTCTATTATATATATGTACCACGTCTTCTTTATCCATTCATCTATCAGTGGACACCTAGGTTGATTCCATGTCCTGGCTATTGTAAATTGTGCAGCAATGTATACTGAGGTACATTTTTTTTTAATTATTATTTTCTCAGGGTATATGTCTAGTAATGGGGTCTGGTAGCTCGATGGTAAAGAATCTGACTTCAATGCATGAGACACAGGAGATGCGGTTTCATCCCTAAGTCAGGAAGAAACCCTAGACAAGGAAATGGCAATACACTCCAATATTCTTGCCTGGGAAACCTCAAGGACAGAGAAGCCTGGCAGGCTAAAGTCCATGGGCTCACAAAGAGTCAAACACTATTGAAGTGACTTAACACACACACATGGTAGTTTTATTCCTATTTTTTAAAATAAAAACTCTCCATACTGTTCTCCATAGTGGATGCATCATTTGTATTCCCACTAACAGTTTAACAGGATTCCTTTTTCTCCACATCCTCTCTAGCAATTTTGTTCTTAGACTTTTTGATGACAGGCATTCTGATTGATGTCAGATAATACATTATTGTGGCTTTGATTTGTTGAGTATTTTTTCATGTATTTATTAGCCATATGTATGTCTTCTTTGGAGAAATGTCTGTTTAGATCTTTTTTCCCATTTTTTGACTCAGTTGTTTATTTTTCTGATATTGGGTTGCATGAGGTCAGTTCAGTTCAGTTCAGTCGATCAGTCATGTCCGATTCTTTGAGACCCCATGAATTGCAGCACGCCAGGCCTCCTTGTCCATCACCAACTCCTGGAGTATACTCACACTCATGTCCATTGAGTCAGTGATGCCATCAAGCCATTTCATCCTCTGTCGTCCCCTTCTCCTCCTGCCCCCAATCCCTCCCAGCAACAGAGTCTTTTCCAATGAGTCAACTCTTCACATGAGGTGGCCAAAGTACTGAAGTTTCAGCTTTAGCATTATTCCTTCCAAAGAAATCCCAGGGCTGATCTCCTTCAGAATGAACTGGTTGGATCTCTGTAGTCCAAGGGACTCTCAAGAGTCTTCTCCAACACCACAGTTCAAAAGCATCGATTCTTCAGCACTCAGCCTTCTTCACAGTCCAACTCTTACATCCATACATGACCACAGGAAAAACCATAGCCTTGACTAGACGGACCTCAGTCAGCAAAGTAATGTCTCTGCTTTTCAATATGCTATCTAGGTTGGTCATAACTTTCCTTCCAAGGAGTAAACGTCTTTTAATTTAATGGCTGCAAGCACCATCTGCAGTGATTTTGGAGCCCGAAAAAATAGTCTTGACACTATTTCCACTGCTTTTCCATCTATTTCCCATGAAGTGATGGCACCGGATGCCATGATCTTTGTTTTCTGAATGTTAAGCTTTAAGCCAACTTTTTCACTCTCCTCTTTCACTTTCACCAAGAGGCTTTTTAGTTCCACTTCAGTTTCTGCCATAAGGGTGATGTCATCTGCATATCTGAGGTTATCGATATTTCTCCCAGCAATCTTGATTCCAGCTTGTGTTTCCTCCAGCCCAGCATTTCTCATGATGGGTTGCATGAACTATTTGTATATTTTGGAGATTTATCCTTTGTTAGTTGCTTTATTTGCAGTTAGTTTCTTCCATTTTGAGGATTGTCTTTTTATCTTCTTTCTTTAATTTTCTTTGCTGTGCAAAAGGTTTTAAGTTTAATTAGATCCAATTTGTTTACATTTGTTTTTATTTCTGTTAAGAAGGTGGGTCGAAGAGGATTTCACTGTTACTTATATCAGAGTGTTTACCTGTGTTTTCCTTTGAGTTCTATAATTTCTGACCTTACATTTAAATCATTAATCCATTTTGAGTTTATTTTTGTCGATGATGTTAGGAAATATTCTAATTTCATTCTTATACATATAGCTGTTCAGTTTTCACAGCACAATTTATTAAAGAGACTCTTCATTGTATGTTCTTGTTCCTTTATTAAAGACAAGGGGCCCATAGGTGTCTGGATTTATCTCTGGGCTTTCCACTCTGTTTCATTGATCGATATTTCTGATTTTATGTGTGTACCATACTGTCCTGATTACTCTAGCTTTGTAGAACATATAGTCTAAAGTCAGGAAGATTGATTCTTCCAGCTCCATTTTTCTTTCCCAAGATTGCTTTTGTTCTTCAGTCTTTTGCTTTTCCAAACAAGTTGTGATTTTTGTTGTTGTTGTTGTTATTGTTGTTCTAGTTCTGTGAAAAATGCCATTGGTAATTTTTTAGGAGTTGCATTGAATCTGTAAACTTTAGGTAGTACACTCATTTTCACAATATTGATTCTTCTAGTCCCAGAACATGATATATCTCTCTGTATCATTTCTTATTACTTTCATAACTGTCTTCTAGTTTTCTTCATACAGATGTTTTGTCTCCTTAGGTAAGTTTATCTACTACATTGCAGGCAGATTCTGTACTGTCTGAACCACCAGGTAGATTTATTCCTAGGTATTTTATTCTTTTCATTGCAATGGTGAATGAAATTGGCTCCTTAATTTCTCTTTCTGATTTTTCTTTGTTAGTATATAGGAATGTAAGAGATTTCTGTGAATCGATTTTGTATCCTGTGATTTTAAAAACTTATTGATTAGTTCTTATAATCTTCTGGTGTTATCTTTAGGATTTTCTCTGTATCTATCATGTCATTTGCAAACTGAGGGTTTTACTTCTTCTTTTCCAATCTGATTTCCTTTCATTTCTTTTTCTTCTCTGATTGATGTGGTTAAAACTCCCAAAACTATATAAAATAGTAGTGGTGAAAGTGGGCACCCTTGTCTTGTTCCTCACTTTAGGGGAAATACTTTCAACTTTTTGCCATTGAGGATAATGTTTGCTGCGGGTTTGTCATATATGGTTTTTATTATTTTGAGGTATGTTCATTCTGTACCTGACTTCTGGAGACACAGAAAATTTAACTATGTTAAATAATAGTGGTGAAAGTGAGCATCCAGCAGACAGCCCTGTCATACTCTTTTCTCAATCTTGGGTTCTAACTGTTGCTACTTGACCCACGTATAGGTATCTCAGGGGAAAGTTAAGACAGTCTGGTTTTCCCATCTCTTTAAGTGCTTTCCACAGTTTATTATGATCCACACAGTCACTGGAGGATATTCCAGGGGAGGAAGGAGTGGCAAACCACCTCAGTATACTTGCCATGAGAACCTCATAAACTGTGCAAATGGATTTGTCATATATGGTCTTTATTACGTTGAAATAGGTTCTTTTTATGCCTATTTTCTCAACAAGTTTTTTATAATAAATGGATGTTGAATTGTATTGCAAGATTTCTTTGCATCTACTGAGATGATCATATGGTTTTTTTATTTCAATTTGTTAATGTAGTGTATCACATTGATTTTGATTTGAACAAATTGAGGAATCTTTGCATCCCTGGGATAAACCCCAGTTGATCATGTTGTATGATCCTTTTAATGTGTCATTAGATTCTGTTTACTAGAATTTTGTTTAGTATTTTTCATTTATGCTCATCAGTGATGTTGATAATTTTCTTTTTTTTTTATTATCTGTGTCTGATTTTGGGACTTCCATGGTGACTCAGTGGTAAAGAATCTGCCTACAATTCAGTAACCACAAGAGACATCAGTTTGATCCCTGGGTCAGGAAGATCCCCTGGAGGAGGGAACAACATCCTACTCCAGTATTTTTGTTGCCTGATTTTGGCATCAGGAGATGGTGACCTTATAGAATAAGTTTGAAAGTGTTCTTCCCTCTGAAATTTTTTGAAAGAATTTTAGAAGGATAGACATTAGCTTATCTTTAAATATTTGGTAGAATTCACTTGTAAATACATCTGGCCCTGGGTTTTTGCTTCCTGGAAGACTTTTGATAACAATTTCTATCTGTTCATAATTTCTATTCCTGCCTGATTTAGTTATTATAGAAGATTATACTTTATATAAATGTATAGTCTAAAACGGACTTCCCAAGTGGCACTAGTGGTAAAGAACACGCCCACCAATGCAGGAGACATAAAATTTGTAAGTTCAATCTCTGGGTCTGGAAGATCCCCTGAAGGAGGGCATGGCAATCCACTCCAGTATTCTTGCCTGGAGATTCCCTTGGAGAGAGGAGCCTGGTGGCCTACAATGCATACAGCTGCCAAGAGTCAGACATGACTCAAGTGACTTAACAGAAACTCACGTACTATAAAAGGTTATACTTTTCTAAGAATTTGTCCATTTCTTCCAGGTTTCCCATTTTATTGGCATAAAAGAGTATTTTATGATCTTTTGTATTTCTATATTGTCTGCATGTAACCTCTCCTTTTAAATTTCTAATTTTATTGATTTGAGATTTTCTCTCTTTTTTCTAAATGAGTCTGGCTAATGATTTGTCAATTTTGTTTTGTTCTCAGGAAACAAACTTTTTAGTTTTATTCATCTTTGCTATTGTTTCCTTCATTTCTTTTTTCATTTATTTCTGCTCTGATCTTCACAGTTTATTTCTTTCTACCAACTTCTGCTGTTTTTGTTCTTCTTTTTATAATTATTTTAGTGTATATTTGGGTTGTCTATTTGATGTTTTCCTTGTTTCTTGAAGTGGGGTTGTATTGCTACTTGTATAAAATTCTTTCTTTGAGAACTGCTTTTACTGCATCCCATAGGTTTTGAGTTGTCATATAAAGTTACTGAGGCTTGATTTGTGACCCAAGATATGATCTATCCTGGTGAATGTTTTGTGTGCACTTTAGAAAAACATGTATTCTGCTCTTTTTGGATGGAATGGCATTATATATCAATTAGGTCCACTAGGTTTAATGTAACATATAAAATTTGTTCCTTATTTTCTCTCTGAATGCAGGTCTATTGGGTGCAGGTGTGGTGTTAAAATTCACTACTATTACTGTATTACTGTTGGGCTCCCCTTTTATGTCTGTTAGTGTTTCCCTTATGTATTGAAGTACTCCTATGTTGAGTGCATACAGAGAAGGCAATGGCAACCCACTCCAGTATTCTTGTCTGGCAAATCCCATGGACTGAGGAGCCTGGAGGGCTGCAGTCCATGGGGTCGCTAGGAGTTGGATACGATTGAGCGACTTCACTTTCACTTTTCACTTTCTTGCTTTGGAGAAGGAAATGGCAACCCACTCCATTGTTTTTGCCTGGAGAATCCCAGGGACGGGGGAGCCTGGTGGGCTGCCATCTGGGGTCGCACAGATTTGGACATAACTGAAGCGACTTAGCAGCAGCAGCAGCATGTTGAGTGCATAAATATTTACAAGTGATGTGTCTTTTTTGATAGATCTCTTAATCAATATATACTATCCCTCCTTGTCTCTTGTAATGCTTTTTATTTTAAAGTCTATTTTGTCTAACATGAGTTTTGTCATTCTTGCTTTCTTTTGATTTCCATTTGTATGGAATATCTTTTTCATCCTCTCAGTTTCAGTGTGTATGTGTTTCTAGGTCTGAAGTGGGTTCCTTGCAAACAGCATATATATGGGGCTTGTTTGTGTATCCGTTTAGCCCATCTGTGTCTTTTGGCTGGAACGTTTAATCTATTTACATTTAAAGATATTATTTCTATATATACATTGCCATTTGCTTTTTCTTAATTGTTTTGTGTTTATTTTTGTAGCTCTTTTCCTTCTCTTGTGTTTCTTTCTTAGAGAAATCTCTTTAGAGTTTGTTATTAAGCTGGTTTGGTGGTGCTGAATTCTCTTAATTTCTGCTTGTCTGTAAAACTTTTGATTTCTCCATCAATTTTGAATGAGATACTTCCTCTAGGCAGAATAATCTTGGTTGTAGGTTTTTTCCCCTTTCATTATTTTAAATACATCCTGTCACTCCCTTCCATCTTATAGAGTTTCTGATGAAATGTTAGCTGTTTGTTTTATGGGATTTTTGTTGTGTTACTTGTTGCTTTTTCTTTACTCCTTTATTGTTTGTACGTGTGTGTGTGTGTGTGTGTGTGTGTGTGTGTGTGTTTAAACTTTGTTGGAGAAAAATGGAAATCCACTTCAGTATTCTTGCCTGGAGAATCCCATGGACAGATGAGCCTGGTGGGCTACTGTTATGGGGTCTCAAGAGTCAGACATAGCAACTAAACTACTATTACTACAAACCTTTGTTGGTTTTATTGATATGTGTCTGCTAATGTTTCTCCTTGGGTTTATCCTGTATGGGACTTTCTGTGCTTCTTGAATTCAATTGACTATCTCCTTTCCCATGTTAGGGAAGTTTTCAACTCTAATCTCTTCAAAAATTTTCTCACAGTCTTTCTCTTCCTCTTCTGAGAACACTATATTTCCAATGTTCACAAGTTTAACATTGTAGCAGGCGTCTTTGAAACTATCCTCAACTTTTAATTTTTTATCTTTTATTCTGCCCTTCAGCTATTATTTCCACCATTCTATCTTCCAGCTTAGTTATCTATTTGTCTGTCTCAGTTACTCTGCTATTGATTCCTTTTAGAGTATTTTTAATTTCAATAACTGCGTTGTTTGCCACTATTTGTTTATTCTTTATTTCTTCTAGATCTTTAGTAAATGTATTAGAGGATTCTTGTATTTTTTTCCTATTTTTGAGATTTTATATTAACTTTACTACCATAATTCTGAATTATTTTTCAGGTGGTTTGCCTATTTCCTCTTCATTTATTTGGCCTTGTGGCTTTTTATCTTGTTTCTTCATATGCATAATAGTTTTATTTCTTTCAATTTTGTTAAACCTACTGTGCTTGATATCTCCTTTCCCAGACTATAGTGTCATAGTTCTTCTTGCTTTTTGTCCCTGTCCCTGGTGGTGAAGTTGATCCAGCAGTTTGTGTGACTTTTTTTATTTTTATTTTTTGATTGTCATTATCCAGGTTTAGTTGTGGGCCTTATACTTAAGGATGAAAAACAGAAAAACATTAATTCATTCTCTGAGGGCTATATTTAAGATGGTATACCTAAGGTGGAAATGTCAATTAGTACTTATCTATTAATGGAAAAACAAACAAACAAACAAACAAACAAAAACATGAGCTAGGCAAAGTGTATTGTCTAGTTAAGTGACAATATCATTGAGATATGGGTCCAGAGAAGGAAAAAAAAAAATTTTGAATGACAAAAATCTTCACAAATCATCTATATTTTCACTTCATGTAAGTTGCATCAAAGATACCATTTTCCAAAAACTTTAATTTTAAAAAGATAAATTATTTGGCACTCCAATAACATTTTGACTCATGAGATTTATATAAAAATAAATTTTACACTAACATATTCTAGATTACATTTCATTTATATGTAATTTCTAAGCATATAGAAAATGATATTTTACAGGGTAATTTAGGAGCTCTATTTTTAGTTTAGTTTAGAACCTGCATACTGTTCTCCATAGTGGGCATACCAATTTACATTCCCACCAACAGTTCAGGAGGATTCCCTTCTCTCCACACTCTTTCCAGCTTTTGTTATTTGTGGATATTTTTGTTGATAGTCATTCTGACCAGTGTGAGGTGATATATCAATGCAGTTTTGATTTGCATTTAAAATCACTGCAGATGGTGACTGCAGCCATGAAGTTAAAACACGGTTACTCCTTAGAAGAAAAATTATGACCAACCTAGATAGCATATTGAAAAGCAGAGACATTACTTTGCCAACAAAGGTCCGTCTAGTCAAGGCTATGGTTTTTCCAGTGGTCATGTATGGATCTGAGAGTAGGTGATGCTTTTGAACTGTGGTGTTGGAGAAGACTCTTGAGAGTCGCTTGGACTGCAAGGAGATCCAACCAGTCCATTCTAAAGGAGATCAGCCCTGGGATTTCTTTGGAAGAAACGATGCTAAAGCTGAAACTCCAGTCCTTTGGCCACATCATGTGAAGAACTGACTCATTGGAAAAGACTCTGATGCTGGGAGGGACTGGGGGCAGGAAAAGAAGGGGACGACAGAGGATGAGATGGCTGGATAGCATCACTGGCTCAATAGACCTGAGTCTGAGTAAACTCTGGGAGTTATTGATGGACAGCGTGGTGGGATGTGCTGCGATTCATGGGATCACAAAGAGTCAGACATGACTAAGTGACTGAATTGAACTGAACTGAATAACTAGTGATGTCAAACATATTTCATGCTTATTGGCCATCTATATGTCCTCTTCAGAGAATATTTATTCAGCTATTCTGCCCTTTTTTTTTTTTTGAGGTGTTTTTTTTTTTTTTTTTTTTTTTTTTTTTTTTTTTTTTTTTTTTTTTTTTTTTTATTTTTTTATTTCTCTCTCTCTCTCTCTCT
>SJYA01001733.1:77694-111659 GCA_006410615.1 Neotragus moschatus
TTTTTGAGGTGTTTTTTTTTTTTTTTTTTTTTTTTTTTACTTTTGATGCTATAAATGTCATAAGCCCTTTGTAAATTTTGGAGACTAAACCCTGACAGTCATATCATTTGCAAATGTTTTCTCTCAATCTGTGGGTTATCTTTTCATTTTGTTTATTGATTCTTTTGGTGTGGAAAACATTTCAGTTTAAGTAGGTCCTCTTTGCTAATTTTTGCTTTTATTTCCATTAATCCAGAAGTTAGATTGAAAAAGACGTTGTTGTGATTTATGTCAGAGAGTGTTCTGCCTATGTTTTCCTCCAAGCATCTTATAGTGTCTGATTTACCATTTAGGTCTTTAATCCATTTTGAGCTTATTTTTGTGTATGGAGTCAAGGAATGATTTAATTTCATTTATTTACATGTGGCTGCCCAGTTTTACAAGCACCATTTTTTGAAAAGACTGTCTTTCCAACATTGTGTAGACTTACCTCCTTTGTCATAGCTTAGTTGACTACAGGTGTATGAGCTTATCTCTGGGTTATCTATCCTGTTCCATTCATCTATATTTCTATTTATGTGCCAGTACCACACTGTTTTTTTTGACTGTAGCTTTTGAAGTATAGTCTGAAGCCAGGGTGTATAATTCCTCCAGTTCTGTATCTCTTTTTCAAGATATCCAACGGGATTAAAAAAAAAAAAAAGCCTGAAAAGTAACATGCACTCAAGTGTTCATTGTAGCAATGTTTAAAACAGCCAAGACATGGAAACAACCTAAATGTCTACTGACAGAGGAATGGATAAAGAAGTTGTGGTACATAAGTACAATGGAATATTACTCAGATATTTAAAATAATCAAATAAGGTCATTTGCTATAACATGGATGGGCCTAGAGAGTGTCATACTGAGTGAAATAAATCAGACAGATGAGAAATATATGACATATCTTGAATCTAAAAAGAAATGATACAAATGGACTTACTTCCACAGGTAGAGACACACAGATTCAGAAAATGAACTCACTGGTGCCAAGGCAAAGGGATCAATAAGGAATTTGGGAAGGTCATGTACACACTGCTATACTTAAAATGAATAACCAGAAAAAGTCTATTGTATAGCACATGGAATTCTGCTCAATGTTATGTGCCAGCCTGGATGGGAGGGGATTTTGGGGAGAACAGATACATATATATGTATGGCTAAGTCCCTTTGCTATTCACCTGAAATTAACACAACAATTTTAATCAGCTATACCTCAATAAAAAATTTTTGGTGTTAAATAATAAATAAATTTTTTAAAAATGAAAGTGTATTATTAAATGTGCTGGTTTGCTTATACAGGAAGCAACCTAAATGTCCATCAGCCAAAGAATGGATAAGAAAGCTGTGGTACCTATACACAATGGAGTGTTACTCAGCCATTAAAAAGAATACATTTGAATCGCTTCTAATGAGGTGGATGAAACTGGAGCCTATTATGCAGAGTGAAGTAAGCCAGAAAGAAAAACACCAATACAGTATACTAACACATACATATGGAATTTAGAAAGATGGTAACAATAACCCTGTATGCAAGACAGCAAAAGAGACACAGGTGTATAGAACACTCTTTTGGACTCTGTGGGAGAGGGACTGGGTGGGATGATTTGGGAGAATGGCATTGAAACATGTATTATATCATATATGAAATGAATCACCAGTCCAAGTTCAATGCATGATACAGAATGCTTGGGGCTGGTGCACTGGGATAACTCAGACGAGTGGTATGGGGAGGGAGGTGGGAGGGTGGTGCAGGATGGGGAACACATGTGCACCCATGGTAGATTCATGTTGATGTATGACAAAACCAATACAATATTGTAAAGTAATTAGCCTCCAATTAAAATAGATAAATTTATATTAAATGTTTAATTAAATCATCAGTATAGTGTGATAGAAATGAAAAAGGAGCTCTTTATTTTCCAGTTACTCTTTCTAATTTTCTTCAATGAAGACATCAAATTTGAAAAAAAAAATAAAAGAAATATAACATTGGAAAACTTGCTGATTTTACATTTATATTATATGTATTTCAGCTGGATTCTACAGGAAACTAAGATAGTCTTAATTTTTGGAAAGGAAGAAAATAGAACATGGAAAATTAGTAGCAAGTGTATATATTTTTAAATTTATTGCTTTATGAAATGTTTAAAATATTTTGGTTTGTATAGTATTTTAAGAGCCTAGAAATTTATGGTATTACAAGATCTATAGTTTATTTATGAGTTAAATTTTAAATTTTTCTGCTAATCATGCATTTTTTAAAGCTAATAATAAATAATCTGCAAGCCTTCATTTACTTTTATAAGGGATACCTTGAAACTCTGTAACTACAATTCCGTTATGGGGGTTTCATTTATATTTTTCTTTTCATATTTTGTTGATCAATCACTCATTCTTGTCTGACTCTTTGCAACCTCATAAACTGCAGTACCCCAGGCTTCCCATCCTTCACCATTGCTCAGACTTTGCTCAAACATATGTCCACTGAGTCAGAGATGCTGTCGAAAGAACTCATCCTCTGCTCTGTCATACCCTTCTCCTTCTGCCATCAGTCTTTCCCAGCATCAGAATCTTTTCCACTGAGTTGGGTCTTCGATCAGGTGCCCAAAGTATTGGAACATCAGTCCTGCCAATTAATAGTCAGGGTTGATTTTCTTTAGGATTGACTGGTTTGGTCTCCTTGCTGTTCAAGGGTCTCTCAAGAGTCTTCTCCAGCATCACAGTTCAAAAGCATCAGTTCTTCAGTGTTCATTCTTTTTTATTTTCCTGCTTTCACATCCACACATGACTACTGGAAAAATCATAGCTTGACTATATGGACCTTTGTTAGGCAAAGTAATGTCTCTGCATTTTAATACACTGTCTATGTTTGTCATATTTTTTAAACCAAGAAGCAAGCATCTTTTAGTTTCAAGGCTGCAGTCACCATCCACAGTGACTCCAAGAAAATAAAATCTGTAACTGTTTCTTTTGTTCTACCATCTATTTGTCACGAAGTGATGGGGCCAGATGCCATGATCTTTGTTATTTGAATGTTGAGTTTTAAGCCAACTTTTTCACTCTCCTTTTTTACCTTCTTCAAGAGGTAAAACTCAAGAGTTGAGTTCTTCACTTTCTGCCATAATGGTAGTGTCATCAGCATGTCTGAGGTTATTGACATTTCTCCCCACAATCTTGATTCCAGCTTGGGCTTCATCCAGCCCAGCATTTTTTTCATGATGTACTCTGCATATAAGCTAAACAAGCAGGGTGACAATATAAAGCCTTGCCCTACTCCTTTTCCAATTTTGAACCAGTCCATTATTCCATGTCAGGTTCTAACTGTTACCTCCTGACTGGAAACAGGTTTCTCGGGAAACAGGTAAGGTGGTCTGACATTCTCATCTCTTTAAGAATTTTTCACACTTCATTGTGATACCCACAGTCAGTGAATTTTGCATAGTCAATGAAGCAGTAGTAGATATTTTTCTGGAATTCTCATCTGGGCCCAACAAATATTGGCAATTTGATCTCTGGTTCCTCTATTTTTCCTAAATACACTTTTTACATCTGGAAGTTCTTAGACACATACTGCTGAAGCCTAGCTTGAAGGATTTTGAGATTTCTTTGCTAGCATGTAAAATAAGTGCAACTGTGTGGTAGTTTGAACATTCTTTGGCATTGCCCTTCTTTGGAATAGGTGTGAAAATTGACGTTTTCCAGTCCTGTGGCCACTGCTGAGTTTTCCAAATTTGCTGGACTATTGAGTGTAGCACTTTAACAGCACTGTCTTTTAGGATTTGAAATAGCTCAAGTGGAATTCTATCGCCTCCACTAGCTTTGCTTGTAGTGATGCTTCTTAAGGCCCACTTGACTTCATGCTCCAAGATGTCTGGCTGTAGGTGAGTGATAACATCATTGTGGTTATCTGGGTAATTTTCTTTTTTTTTTTTTTTTTTTTTTTTTTTTTTTTTTTTTTTTTTTTTTCTTTTTTTTTTTTTTNCAAGATGTCTGGCTGTAGGTGAGTGATAACATCATTGTGGTTATCTGGGTAATTTTCTTTTCTTTTTTTTTTTTTTGTATAGTTCTTCTTTGTATTCTTCCCACCTCTTCTTAATTTCATATTCCTCCATTAGGTCCAAATCATGTCTGTCCTTTATTGTACGTATCTTTGAATGAAATTTTCCCTTGCTATCTCTAATTTACTTGAAGAGATCTAATTTTCTTGAAGAGATCTAATTTTATTGTGTTCCCCTATTCTTTGCATTATTTAGTTAAAATACTTTATTTCTCTACTATTCTTTGTAGAACTTTGTATTCAAATGGGTGTATCTTTGCTTGTCTCCTTTGCCTTTCACTTTTCTTCTTTTCTCAGGTATTTGTAAGGCCTCCTCAGACAATCATTTTGCCTTTTTGCACTTTTTTTCTTGGGGATGGTTTTGATCACCACCGACTCTATGGTATTACAAACATCTGTCCATAGTTTTTCAGGCACTCTGTCAGATCTAATCCTTTAATCTATTTGTGTTTTCACATTATGGAATCCATATTAGCTAATGAAAGGATTATGACAATATCTTTTGACACACACTAGTAGACACATTGCTGAAAATATTACAGTTTAGTTAATATTTAATACACTCTGCTTAATTTTCAGACATGTTGCTGAAAATACTATAAATAATATGATATATTTTAATTATGAGAAACATTTAAAAAGGCAGCATAAAAGAATACTTTAGAAATACTAGAGAAACTAGCTTTTAACATTATAAATTACCTAATTTTTGTCAATGAAATGTCTCTGGGAATTGAGTGAGTACATAATGGAGGGAGTATAAGGAAGCATTTGTCAGAAGGATACAATTTTATTTATTTATTTAATGAATGAAATTANTGATATATTTTAATTATGAGAAACATTTAAAAAGGCAGCATAAAAGAATACTTTAGAAATACTAGAGAAACTAGCTTTTAACATTATAAATTACCTAATTTTTGTCAATGAAATGTCTCTGGGAATTGAGTGAGTACATAATGGAGGGAGTATAAGGAAGCATTTGTCAGAAGGATACAATTTTATTTATTTATTTAATGAATGAAATTAAAAAAATTTGGCAAATTCCATGGTGATATCCCCATTATTGTCTTCATGGTTCTACCAAAAGTATTTAATGAACTTCATTTTTTAAAAATATTTGTTTATTTAGTATTTATTTGGGTGCATTGGATCTCTGCTGCAGCATGCAAGGTCTTCATTGCATCATGTAGGATCTTTCATTGCAATGTATGTATTCTCTAGTTGAGGCACACTGGCTATAGAGTCTGCAGGATTCAGTATCTGTGGTCCATTGGTTTAGCTGCTCTGCTGTGTGTGGGATTTTAATTTCCTAACCAAGGATCAAGTCCACATCCTCTGTGCTGCAAGGTAGATTTTTAACCACTGAACCACCAGCGAAGTCCCCTAATAAACTTCATCTTATCATATTTTCTTTACTTGGCCTTTTGAGATACCAATACCTTTCAGTTGTTTGTCTTTGATTTTCATCTTTAACTTTTCTTTGCAAGTTCTTCTCAGCTTCATTTGCTGGTTATTCTGAGGACTTCATTCTTAAACTTTCTGCCTTTACTACATGTGATCATTGTGTATATGATCTACCTCAGTGACATGGTTTTAAATATTGTCAATAAAAATATGGTAGCCAGATGTATTATTCAAACTCCTAACTTTCCTAGCACTAAAGAATTTTATCCAATAGCCTACTTGACATTGCCATTTGGATTTACTCTGGCACTGAATTCTTGTTTATATTCATTTCTCCTGGATTTTTTTTTCCAATTATATATGGTTCAAAATCATCCCCCAAATTGTTAAGATAAAAAACCTGTACATAGACTCCAAGGTCAAGAGAGAAGAAATCCAGCTCCACACACCAGAACTCCAAAACAAGCCTCCTTAACCAAGAAACCTTGACAAGCCACTGATACAACACCGCCTACAGGNATCCACAGAGTCAAAGGCTTTGGCATAGTCAATAAAGCAGAAATAGATGTTTTTCTGGAACTCTCTTCCCTTTAGATGATCCAGCAGATGTTGGCAATTTGATCTCTGTTTTCTCTGCTTTTTCTAAAACCAGCTTGAACATCTGGATGTTCACATATTACTGAAGCCTAGCTTGGAGAATTTTGAACATTACTTTACTAGCGTGTGAGNTAGTCAATAAAGCAGAAATAGATGTTTTTCTGGAACTCTCTTCCCTTTAGATGATCCAGCAGATGTTGGCAATTTGATCTCTGTTTTCTCTGCTTTTTCTAAAACCAGCTTGAACATCTGGATGTTCACATATTACTGAAGCCTAGCTTGGAGAATTTTGAACATTACTTTACTAGCGTGTGAGATGATTGCAATTTTGTGTGGTAGTTTGAGCATTCTTTGGCATTGTCTTTCTTTGGGATTGGAATGAAAACTGACTTTTTCCAGTCTTGTGGCCACTGCTATTTTCTAAATTTGCTGGCATATTGAGTGCAGCACTTTCACAACATCATCTTTCAGGATTTGAAATAGCTCAACCGGAATTCCACCACCTCTAATAGCTTTTTCGTAGTCATGTTTTCTAAAGCCCACTTGAACTTGCATTCCAGGATGTCTTGCTTTAGATGAGTGATCACACCATCATGATTATCTGGGTCATGAAACTCCTTTTTGTACAGTTCTCCTGTGTATTCTTGCCACTCTTCTTAACATCTTCTGCTTCTGTTAGGTCCAGACTATTTCTGTCTTTCATCGAGCCCATTTTTTAATGAAATGTTCTGTTGATATCTCTAATTTTCTTGAAGAGATCTCTAGTCTTTCCCATTCTGTTGTTTTCCTCTATTTCTTTGCAGTGATCGCTGAAGAGGGCTTTCGTATCTCTCCTCACTATTCTTTTGAACTCTGAATTCAGATGCCTATATATTTCTTTTTCTCCTCTGCTTTTCACTTCTCTTTTTTTCACAGCAATTTGTAAGGCCTTCCCAGACAGCCATGTTGCTTTTTTGCATTTCTTTTCCATGGGCATGGTCTTGATCCTTGTTTTCTGTACAATGTCACGAACCTCCATCCATAGTTCATCAGGCACTCTGTCTATCAGATCTAGTCCCTTAAATCTATTTCTCACTTCCACTGTGTAGTCATAAGGGATTTGATTTAGGTCATACCTGAATGGTCTAGTGGTTTTCCATACTTTCTTCAATTTAAGTCTGAATTTGGCAACAAAGCATTCATGATCTGAGCTACAGTCAGCTCCCGGTCTTGTTTTGCTGACTGTATAGAACTTCTCCATCTTTGGCTACAAAGAATATAATCAATCTGATTTTGGTATTGACCATCTGGTGATGTCCATGTGTAGAATCTGCTCTTGTGTTATTGGAAGAGAGTGTTTTCAATGACCAGTGCGTTCTTTTGGCAAAACTCTATTAGCCTTTCCCCTGCTTAATTCCATATTCCAAGGCCAAATTTGCCTGTTACTCCAGGTGTTTCTTGAATTTCTACTTTTGCATCCCAGTTCCCTATAATGAAAAGGACATTTTTTGGGAGTGTTAGTTCTAAAAGGTCTTGTAGGTCTTCATAGAACCGTTCAACTTCAGCTTATTCAGCATTACTGATTCAGGCATAGACTTCCATTACTGTGATATTGAATGGTTTGCCTTGGAAACAAACAGAGATCATTTTGTCATTTTTGAGATTCCATCCATGTTCTGCATTTTGGACTCTTTTGTTGACCATGATAGCTACTCCATTCCTTCTAAGGGATTCCTGCCCCCAGTAGACGACATAATGGTCATCTGAGTTAAATTCACCCATTCCAGTCCATTTTAGTTCACTGATTCCTAGAATGTCGACGTGCGCCCTTGCCATCTCTTGTTTGACCACTTCCAATTTGCCTTGATTCATAGACCTGACATTCCAGGTTCCTATGTAATATTTCTCTTTACAGCATCGGACCTTGATTCTATTGCCAGTCACATCCACAACTGGGTATTGCTTTTGCTTTGGCTCTGTCTCTTCATTCTTTCTGGAATTATTTCTCCGCTTATCTCCAGTAGCATATTGGGTACCTTATCGACCCAGGGAGTTCCTCTTTCAGTATCCTATCAATTTACCCTTTCATATTGTTATGGGGTTCTCAAAGCAAAAATACTGAAGTGGTTTGCCATTCCATTCTCTAATGGACCATATTTTGTCAGACCTCCCCACCATGACCAGCCCATCCTGGGTGGCCTCACACGACATGGCTTAGTTTCATTGAGTTAGACAAGGCTATAGTCCTTGTGATAAGATTGGATAGTTTTCTTTGATTATATTTTCAGTGTCTCTGCCTTCTGATGCCCTCTTGCAACACCTACTGTCTTACTTGGGTTTCTCTTACCTTGGAGGAGAGGTATCTCCTCACAGCTGCCCCTCCTGACTTTGAACGTGGAGTACCTTCTCTCAACCCTCCTAAGTCAATAATAACTAATTAATCTGATTACATCATAACAGGAGATTTATACTAGTGAAAAATTAAATTTATATCTCTTTTGGCACAAAAATGCATAAGTGTGCATGCTTGGTCAGTTGAGTTCAGTTCAGTCACCCAATCGTGTCCGACTCTTAATGACCACATGCACTACAGTATGCCAGGCCTCCCTGTCCATCGCCAACTGCTGGAGCTTGCTCAAACTCATGTCCATCGGGTCAGTGATGCCATCCAGCCATCTCATCCTCTCTTGCCCCCTTCTCCTTCTGCCTTCAATCTTTTCCAGCATCAAGATCTTTTCCAATGAGTCAGTTCTTTGCATTAGGTGGCCAAAGTATTGGAGTTTCAGCTTCAACATCAGTCCTTCCAATAAATACTCAGGACTGATTCCTTTAGGATTGATTGATTTGATCTCCTTGCCATCCAAGGGATTCTCTCAAGAGTCTTCTCCAGCACCACAGTTCAAAAGATTTAGTGCATAAGTGTGCATTCTTGGTCAGTCGTGTCCAACTCTGCAACTCCATGGACTATAACCTACCAGGCTCCTCTGTCCATGGGATTCTTCAGGGAAGTATACTGTAGCGAGCTGCCATTTCCTTCTCTAGGGAATCTTCCTGACTCAGGGATTGAATCCATGTCTCTTGTCTGCATTGGCAGGCACATTCTCTACCAGCTGTGCAACCAGGGAAAACTTTTGCCACGTATATTTGGTGCAGTTCAAATACTCATTAGAATTTTGTCTTCAAGTCACTAAAAAACAAAAACAATAATAATAATAATCAATTGTTATCATTAGTATTTGTGTATGAAAAAAGAGGAAAGCAGTGTAAGGTGAATAATCATTAATGTAAATGAGAACAATATAATTATTGGTGAGAGAATTACAGAAAATATTGGGGACATATTAAAATAAATGACTAATTTTGCTGTTCCCAGTAGATTTTTAAGGCATATAGTTATGTACGTGCTTATTTGAGTGCATAGCCAGCCATGCACATGAGTGTATCCAAATATTGGGACCATATCTCCAGACAAAGAAAATATACATATTCTTCTATGACCACAAAAATGACAGTGTTTACAACTTTGAAAAGATAGGACCCTAGATGTGAAAGCTAGCTAGGAGACACAAGTGCATGTTCTCAAATGAATTAAACAACTTGACATTTCTCATAAGCCTTTTTCCTCAGATGATGGATTCCCTCTGAGTCAAAGAAGCCTCTGAATATTTATTTTTGAATATATATTCAAAATGAAGCCTATAAAACAATCATGACAATCTAATATTCAGTGCAATAAATTGCAAATATGATTGAGCTGTGTAATAGGCCCTTCAGAAAATGATACTTTAAATACTTCTGGAAATTATGAAGTTGGAAAATTTAAAGCTAGAACTCTTACAGGAGAAATATGGCATGACACTCAGGGAAACAAGATAGCAAGGGACACCAAATCAGAATAAACCAATACATATTAATGCCACACTATGTTCATTTTCAACATGGAACCCTAAACATTGTACATTTTATATCTCATCTGGCGTGTGGTTAAAAAAAAAACCACTTATTGATTTTCAGATAGTATTTTCTACCTATAAACTAGTTGTTTTATTATATCACATTTATTATTGTAGTAAGTAATGAGTAGTTGTATAAGGGTAGGTTTTAATCTTAACTAGTAATGTATGTATCAAAAAACTGTACCATTAGAAATACTTATCAGTCTCTCTTAAGAAAGCATTACAATGGAGATTAACTTGCCTTTTCTCAGTGGGTCTGAAACTATCTGATTTTTCTTCAAAACAGAAAGCTTAGTTTTTGTGTCTGCTTTTTTAACATCAGAATTCTCAGCTAATCTATTGTAAAGAGTCAGGTGGCACAAGAAGTATGTATCACAGCTTATGTAACATATTCTCTCCCAGAGAGAAACTTGAGGAACTGACACCATCAGAGGAACCAGGGAACTTATTCTGGACAACTCTTGTGTTTGAGCGTGCATTCTCCGAGTGGGAAGTCAAACCTGCTTGTTTTATTCAAATTTATTCAAATGAACAAAAGTCACATTTTATTTATTTATTTCCATCTTTCATACTGCCTTTTCTCTTACTCTGTTCATTACTTGAATTGTCATATGTCCAGAGTATAGACTTTCTTTTTCATAGTTAGAAATATATTCTTATAAGCAGCTGAAGAAACAAATAACATGTGCACTGTCTACAGTAATAGAAACAAAATTTTTAAGGGACTCACAGGACTCTTTACAGTCTTTGAATCCTCATACTTAGTGGATATATCTGTGTCTGTGTTTGTTTTATTCTGTGTTCTAATAAATGATTATGACTTGTATATATTATTTTTTATCACGTTAATGTGTAAAGTTAGAAAGCACTAGACAAGTTGAGATACTTTGCTATGTAATGGTTCACCAACAAAGCTTAAATGATTTATAGGTGAAATATTTCATATCAAAGAATTTCAACAAAGTTTAAATAAAAAAGACAACTTTATCTCCACACTCCCAGATGATTTAAAAAGATGTAAGTGCTTATATTTGGTGTTTCCCTTTGTATTATTCAAAAATATGTCAACCTTAGTCTGATTATCATCTCTTCTAAGCTATACTGTTTTAAAAGTAGATATTTCCCATGTGTATATCAGGAACTTGGAATGTAAGATTCACTTAAGTAATGAGTACAACAATATGTCCTTACATAGATGTGTATGTGTGCTTTTGTGTATGAGTGATTTCTGGGAAAAGTTAATTTTTGAGCAGAATAATATCAGAAAAAACATAATGAAGTCTAACTTCGATAATTTTATTATGAATCTTAGAAGTAGATATTTTTCAGAATCAAGTGCACATATTTGATTCACTGCAGTATGATGTTTCAATATATTTTCCCAATCTAATTAATATCATAGGGCTTTTAAATAGATTCATATATTATTTATACATTAGATTATTAGCAGTATTTCCTTTAATACCTATGATATCTGAGAAAACACTAGACTCCTAATTGCAATCAGATAACTTTCTTAATCTACATTTTAACAATAGAGTCATAAGTCTTATCGTTATCATTCATAATGCTAACAATGTTCATTAACTAAATATAATATGTTAATGTATTTTTATTTAAAAAGCTAAAAGAAGAGGAATTTGTACATATGTAAGACTGTGCTTTTTTTTAGTTGCTCAGTCTTGTTTGACTCATTGATACCCCGTGGATTGTAAACTGTCAGGCTTCTTTGTTCATGGGGAGTCCAGAAGACTGGAATGTGTTGCTAAGTCCTCCTTCAGGCTATATTCCAGGGATGAAACCAATGTCTTCCACATTGCAGGCAAATTCTTTACCATCTGAGCCACCAGGAAAGCCCACGAATACTGGAGTGGGTAAGCTATCCTTTCTCCAGAGGATCTTCCCAATCCAGGAACTGAACCAGGGTCTTCTGCATTGCAGGCAGATCTTTTATCAGCTTAGTTACCAAGGGAGCCCTATGTAAGATTAACTTGGAAATAATGATTGCTCAGATCAGTCTAATTAATGTGATGATTCAGATCATTGCAGAATCCTATGAGTCTTTTCTACAATAAACTATCTAAAATTTGCTGCTTCTCCTACTGCTGATAAGTTGCTTCAGTCGTGTCCGACTCTGTGTGACCCCAGAGATGGCAGCCAATAAGGCTCCCCCGTCCCTGGTATTCTCCAGGCAAGAACAATGGAGTGGGTTGCCATTTCCTTCTCCAATAAATACATTACAAATATTTCCATTTGATTACATGTCAACTTTATTATATTTGTAGAAAAAGTTGTTACAAGCCACCATATTTAATAATTGCTATTCATTTGCTATAAATATAAATGCATATCAAAATAAAAAGAGTGCAAATTATATTTATAAATATTTAAAAATATTAACATTTTCATGGAACAGCTATTTTCTTTACAATAAATTTATAATTTGATAAAAAATACACTAAATTAATCAGTTGCTAAACCTGAACAGATAGGATCTTCTAAAGCACAGGTGATATACTGTTTGAAACTAGATATTTATACGTTTTTAGTTCATACTAATAGACTGTAAGAGTGTCAAATTAGTAAAGAGTAGTTATAGTTTATTGGGGCTATTCAGACATCTCAAAGATAATCTGTCTATCAGTGCAGGAGATGAAGGAGACATACATTCAATCCCTAGGTCAGTATGATCCCCTGAAGAAGGAAATGGCAACCCACTCCAATATTCTTGCCTTGAAAATCCTATGGACAACAAAGCTGTGCAGGCAACAGTCCATGGGGTCACAAAGAGTGGACATGACTGAATAACTGAGCACACAGTTTACTACTGTTTATTAGCCTAATTATTAATATAAATACTTAAGGAAATATACTCAATCAGAAAAATTTCCTAGACAGGCAACCCAGATTCTTTAACATAATTTATTTATTTAAAAAATATTTGGGAACTACCCCACATTGGAGGACAGAGACAGTGGCTGAGAGTGCCAGGCTGTGACGGCGCAGGAACAGCTGAGGAGCCACCCCACTTCTGAGTTCAGGGGCAGGGGCCAAGAGTGCCAGGCTGCCATGGCACAGGAACAGCTGAGAGGAGTGACCCTGCGTCTGAGGTCAAGGGCAGTGGCTGAGAGGAACCACCCCGTGTCTGAGGCCAGGGTCGGGGGCCAGGAGGAGCCACCCCACATCTGGGGCCAGGGTTGGGGGACAGGGTTGGGGGCCAGGAGGAGCCAGCCTACGTCTGAGGCAAGGGTTGGGGGCTGGGAAGAGCCACTGATTGATTAGCACTCAGCATGGGTGGCTGCAATCACCGGCACACTCAGCGCGGCTGAAAGGAGTTACCTCACGTCCAAGGTCAGGGGCAGCAGTCAAGAGTGCCAGGCTGCGACGGCACAGGAACAGCCGGGAGGAGCCACCCCGCATCCAAGGTCAGGGTCAGAGACCGGGAAGATCAACCCACTTCCAAGGAGCAGTGGCTGCACTGACGTGGGAGGGCCTGGAGGAGCTGTTCCACATTGAGGGGCGGGAGGGGCGGCGGTGAGGAGACGCACTTCCTCCAGGGTGGGGAGCAGAGGCTGCGCTTTGCTGGAGCAGCCGTGAAGAGATACCCCACGCTCAAGAGAGGAGAAATCCAGTTCCACCCACCAAAACTCCAAAACAAGCCTCCCTAACCAAGAAACCTTGACAAGCCACTGATACAACCACGCCTACAGGGAGGAAATTCCATAATAAAGAGAACTCCACAAATTCCCAGAATATAGAAAGGCCACAAAAATGCAGCAATATAACCAAGATGAAGAGACAGAGGAATACCCAGNAGGATGCTTGGGACTGGTGCATGGGGATGATCCAGAGAGTTGATATGGGGTGGGAGGTGGGGTGGGGGGTTCAAGATTGGGAACTCATGTACACTTGAGATGGAAAAAAAATTTAAAAAAAGAAAGAAAAAATATTTGAAAATAATATTTTTTCTCTAATTATACTCTGCATATGAGTTTGTCAGTCTCCCAACTCTAACAAACCTAAAGGAAGCAAAGTTTATTCTAGTACTTACTATAAGAGTAAGGAAGCTTTGTGTAAGAAACATTAAAAAAATGATTAATATCCTTAACAGTATTGCTGTAGAAACAGAACAGTTTCTAAAATATTGCCATTTAGAGTATCTCTTGATAAAAACTAATATTATAAACTTAAAATTCAATATAATGAAGTAATTATTGAGTGGAATGAAATAAATTAACTCTCTTCATTGAATCAGAAGTCCATATGTGTGCAATTGGTGTTGTTCTTTGCTAAGTCTGGTCCAACTGTTTGCAACCTCAATGACTGCACCATGCCAAGCTTCCCTGTCATTCACTATCTCCCAGAGTTTGTTTAAATTCACGTTCGTGGAGTCAGTGATGTGATCTAACCATCTCATCCTCTGCCAACCCCTTCTACATTTGCCTTAAATCTTTTCAGCACCAGGATCTTTTCCTGTAAGTAAGCTCTTTGCATGAGGTGGCCAAAGTATTGGAGCTTTCCTTTAGGATTGACTGGTTTGATCTCCTTGCAGTCTAAGGGTCTTGTGAGTCTTGTCAAACATCACAGTTCAGAAGCATCAATTCTTCAGTGCTCAAATTTCTTTACGGTCCAACTCTGACATCCATACATGACTACTGGAAAAAACATAGCTTTGACTATATGGACTTTGTCAGCAAAGTAATGTCTCTGTTTTTTTTAATAAGCTGTCTAGATTGGTCATAGCTTTACTTCCAAGAAGCAAGTGTCTTTTGATTTCATGGCTGCAGTCATGATCCACAGTGATTTGGGAGCTCAACAAGAATAAAGTATTCCACTGTTTCTGTTGTTCCCCATCTATAGGCCATAAAGTGATGGGACTGGATGCCATGGTCTTAGTTTTTTGACTGCTGAGTTTAAGCCAGCTTTTTCATTCTCTTATTTCACTTTTATCAAAAGGCTCTTTAATTGCTTCTCACTTTCTGTATAAGGGTGGTTCAGTTCAGTTCAGTTCAGTTCTGTCACTCAGTCGTGTCCTACTCTTTGCGACCCCTTGAACGACAGCACTCCAGGCCTCCCTGTCCATCACCAATTTCAGGAGTTCACCCAAACCCATGTCCATTGAGTCAGTGATGCCATCCAACCATCTCATCCTCTGTCATCCCCTTCTCCTATTTCATCTGCATATTTGAAGTTATTGATATGTCTTCCAGCAATCTTAATTCTAGCTTGTGATACATCCAGTTCAGCATTTTGCATGATGTACTCTGCATATAAATTAAATAAACAGGAAGACAATATACAGCTTTGACACACTCCTTTCCCAATTTTCTACCAGTCTGTTGTTCCATCTCCGGTTCTAACTGTTGCTTCTTGACTTGCATACAGTTTTCTCAGAATACAGATAAAGAGATCTGGTATTCACACCTTTTAATAATTTTTCACAGTTTGTTGTTATCCACATACTCAAAGGTTTTATAGTAGTCAGTGAAGCAGATATTTTTCTGAAACTCTCTTGCTTTTTCTATGATCCAGTGGATGTGGGCAATTTGATCTCTGGTTCCTCTGCCTTTTCTAAATTCAGCTTGTGCATCTGGAAGTTTTCGGTTCATGTACTGTTGAAGCTAAGCCTGAAGGGTTTTGATAATAACCTTGCTAGCACGTGAAATGAGTGCAGTTGTATAATAGTTTAAACATTGTTTAGCATTGCCCTTCTTTGAGATTGGAATGCAAACTGACATTTTCCAGTCTTGTGGCCACTGTTGAGTTGTCCAAATATCCTGGCATTTTGAGTGCAGCTTTTTAACATCATCACATTTTAGTATTTAAGAAACTCACTTGATTTCCATGACCTCCACTAGCTTTGTTCGAGTAATGCTTCTTAAGGCTCACTTGACTTCACACTTCACAATATCTGGTACTAGGTGAGTGACCATACCATCATGGTTATCTGGATGATTAAGACCTTTTTGGTATAGTTTTTCTGTGTATTCTTTCCATCTCTTCTTAATCTCTTCTGCATCTTTTAGTTCCTTATGATTTCTGTCCTTTATAGAGCCTATCTTTGCATGAAATTTTTCCTTGATATCTTAAATTTTCTTGAAGACATCTCTAGTCATTCCCATTCTATTGTTTTCTTCTATTTCTTTTCATTGTTTATTCAAAAAGTCTTTCTAATATTTTCCTGATTTTCTCTAAAATTCTGAATTCATTTCGATTTTTTTTACTTCTCTAATATTATGTAATTCAAAGTTTCTAAAAAAATTATTTATTCAAAATATAAATCAGTAGCTATATATTGCTGTATATTTATATATAGTTTTATAATTCATAAAAAGATTCATGCAATAAAGGACAGAAATGGTATAGACCTAATAGAAGCAGAAGAAACTAAAAGAGGTGGCAGAATTTGCAGAAGAACTATACAAAAATGGTCTTAGTGACCTGGAAAACCAGGATGGTGTGGTTACAAACCTTGAGCCAGACATCTTGGAGTATGAAGTCAAGTGGGCTTTACGAAGCATCACTATGAACAAAACTAGTGTAAGTGATGAAATTCCTGCTGAGATATTTCAAATTCCAAAAGATGATGCTGTTAAAGTACCGCACTAAATATGCCAGAAAATTTATAAAACACAGCATTGGCCATGGGACGGAAAACTTCAACTTTCACTCATCTAAAAAAGAGCAGTCCCAAAGAATGCTCAAACTACTGAACAATTACACTATCTCACATGCTAGAAAGGTCATGCTTAAAATCCTTCAAGCTATGCCTCAAGAATATGTGAACAGACAATTTTCCAGATGTACAAGCTGAATTTAGAAAAGGCAGAGGAAGCAGAAGTCAAATTGCCAACATCCACTGGATCATAGAAAAAGAGAATTCCAGTGAAAAATAAACTTCTGCTTCATTGACTACACTTAAGCTTTTGATTGTGTGGATCACAACAAACTGTGGAAAATTCTTGAAGAGGTGAATACCATTCCACTTTATGCACATCCTCTGACACCTGTATGCAGTTCAAGAAGCAGCAGTTAGACTCAGGGATGGAACAAATGATTGGTTCAAAATTGGGAAAGGAAGATGTCATGGCTCCATATTGTCACCCTGCTTGTTTAATTTAAATGCAGAGTACATCATGTGAAATACCAGGCTAGATGAATCACAAGCTGGAATCCAGACTGCAAGGAGAAATATCAACAACCTCAGATATACATATGACACCACTCTAATGACAGGACATGGAGAGGAACTAAAGAGCCTCCTGAAGGTCAAAGAGGAAAGTGTTAAAGCTGATTTAAAACTCAACATTTAGAAAATGAAGATCATGGCTTCTGGTCCCATCACTTCAAGGCAAATAGACTGGGAAACAATGGAAAAGTGATAGACTTTATTCTCTTGGGCTCCAGAATCTCTGCAGATGGTGACTGCAGGCATGAAATTAAAAGATGCTCCTTAGAAGAAAAGCTATGACCAAACTAGACAGCATATTAAAAAGCAGAGAAATTACCTTGCCATCAAATGTCATATAGTTAAATTTATGGCTCTTCCCCAAACAGAAGGCTAAGCATCAGAGAATTGATGATTTCTAACTGTGGTGCTGGAGAAGACTCTTGAGAGTTCCTTGGAACTCAAGGAAACAAAACCAGTCAATTCTAAAGGAAATCAACCCTAAATATTCATTGGAAGGCTGATGCTGAAGCTGAAGCTCCAATACTTTGGCCGCCTGATTCGAAAAGTTGACTCACTGGAAAAGGCCCTGGTGCTGGGAAAGACTGAAGTTATGAGAAGAGTGGGCAGCAGAGTATAAAGTGTTTGGATGACATCACCGACATGAATTTGAGCCAACTCCGGGAGATAGTGAAGGACAAGGAAGCCTGGCCTGCTACAGTCTATGGGGTCATAAAGTGTTGGACATGACTCAGTGACTGAACTGAACTGATATTAGAATTTGATTGATTATTTTCTCAGGGCTAAAGTTGGATTATCAGTTTGGGGGAGAAAGATCTAAGAGGTAATGTCACACAATATCTAAGTTACATTCCAAAAACATGGCATTACTCTTGATATTAAGCAGGACCAACTGGCTGAGGAAGTGTTTCCTTTTTTTAAAGTTATGTTTTCCTCCCTAATGATTTAATTTTAATTGCAGCTATCATGCTTTCCACAAATCCAAATAGAAACCAAATCTAACTACCATTAAAATATACAGAATGTGTTTCTCCTCTTGCTGGACAAGGGAAAGCATGGCAAGCCTATAAATTTTCCTGTTCCTTTAGCTCAATTGTCATCTACAGGTGGCTCTTTTCATTATTAGTTGGCATTCAAGTGATTATTATATGACTGGACAATATTATCTGTCATTGGTGAATAAGGCACTACTAACCCACTCCAGTATTCTTGCCTGGAGAAGTGCAGGGGTGGAGGAGCCTGGTGGGCTGCCGTTTATGGAGTCGCACAGAGTCGGACATGACTGAAGTGACAGCAGCTGCAGCAACAGCCTATGTATATGCTCACTACTACTCTGAGCAGCCCAAACAAAACACTCATATGCAAAACCACTGCAAATCTTCTGTTGGCTCCAATCTCTTCTCCAAAGAATTAGTTTAATAAGTACAAACTTTATGTTGCAAAGGGAAGAGGTTGTAAATACTTTACTGTAGTTGGACTTTTAGAAAGCTAAGAAGTTGCCTTTTATTAAAAAGTAAATACATTAAAGGTAGAACTTCACAATCCAACCTTTAAGACAAGCTTTAATCCATTAGCTTATAAATATTCTTTGATATCTGAAAATGTATCTCATTTGAATTAAAAAAAATATTATTCTATGCCTCCTTACTTCTTCCAATACATACTGTCTTAACTATTTTACCTCCAGTTGCCAAGATCTAACTCCAGCAATTTTTCTAGAAGCTTTGCACCTTTTAAAATAATAGAGTGTTGATTTTCCCTTTATAAATAATGCATCTGTGCTGGTTAAAGTTAGCAGAATGTTCAAAACTGGAAGTGGAGCATAGAAATTAGGGTGACTGTCAACTTCAGAATATAGTAATTCTTTTTTTTGTTTTGTTTTGTTTTGCCTCCAGTTGTATAAGAAATAAAAGACTTAGGGACAGAAGAAGGAAGCCAAAAAACAATGGTAATAAACCTACCCCACCAAGAAAAAAGTATGACCCCTATTCCTTCTATAATTCAGTCAAAGAAACATATCTTTTCCTCTCTTCCCAGAAGCAAAAAAATGAGGAGAGGGAATATTTTTACTTATACGTGACAATAAAGGCATCAATAATGATAAGATACAAGAAGAAACTTGCACTTGCTAAATTTTGAAAGAAGGATTATGGGACAAGACAGACTGAGACTTCAGAAGAAAAAAAAAAGTATTTAAAAAGACAGAGATTCCTTATGGGATGGTTGTGAGAAAAGGGAAATAGTGGAGAGGGCACTCACTTGAGACACTGTTATCCAGTCTCTCAAACTTGCATGAATTGAAAATCTGATTATTTGGCATAAAGTCTAAGTTTAAAAAAAGAACTTAAGGTCTAAGTATTATTATACCTACTCAATCAATATATAAAGTTTAGATTCACTACTACAGACCTTGAATGCAATTAATTTTTTTTTTTTTTTCAAAATCACACACACACACACACATTCAGTTCAGCTTCTGGAAAAAAAATTGACCTAGAGAGGAAGTCTTTTTCCCCATCAATGACAGACACTGGGGGCTTCACAGGTGAGGCTGCTGGTGGTAAAGCCAATGCAGGGGATGTAATAGATGCAGGTTTGATCCCTAGGTCAGGAAGATCTCCTGGAGAAGGGCATGGCAACCCACTCCAGTATTCTTGCCTAGAGAATCTTATGGACAGAGAAGCCTGGCAGATTATGGTACATAAGGTTGCGCAGAGAGTCAGACCTGACTGAAATGACTTAGCATGCACTGATGCAAGGGATAAGAAAGCATCTATCTCAAGAAACTAATGTAAATAGAGTTTAGGATAAGGTCACTGTCACCAGAAGAGAATTACAAACATATAAGTGGCAAAAGAAAAGAGTCTTTTCATATACAATAAGACAGTTCATTGAAACTACTGACTGTAGTAATTAAGCAGAGTAAACATGTAACATTCTTTAGGTTAGAATATTTCAACATTTGTGGAATAGAGTTCTTACAGATTTCATGACACTGGGCTAAATATCTGGTAAACCAATCAAAATACTTGGTATACCAATGATGTTTTCCACCTCTTACCACCTCATTTAAGACAAAACAAGAGTGTGAAATTATTTTTGTACATTAAAAAAATTTTATTGTACATTAAAATTAATTCATTAATTTAAACACATTTTATTCAAATTGCATTAAAATTTTCTATTGTTATAACAGAATTTCCATTGTTCCTGGTAAAGACAAATAGACACTTAAAAAAAAAATCATAGTTTTGGTGGGGTGGATATGGACCAAAAATTAAAATAGAGGAGAAGGAATATATGAAACATCTGAAGAAAAGAATGGCACAATTTCAGTAATATATACTTTATTGATATATTCCCTAAATTACTAAATATAATTTCCTTGGTTAAAAATGAATTCATCTTTAATCATAGCACAGAAAAATTCCTCAAATTTTAACTTCTTAATAAAACATTTTCTATGATTACTAGCCATAAAATAAATACTTTAAATCTATGATGAATTCACTGTGTCAGTTAACATGCAGTAAAATAAACATTTTTTAAAAATATTTTGTGGACATTTCTCTTATTTGTGGACAATTTATGAAGACCAAAATGGAAAACTGTTGATGTAGATATGGGGTAAATTTAAGTACATTCGAAAAAACTATTTGTATCAGCTATTTCTAAAGGATATTTGATTTTATGGCTATAATAAATTTTATTTTCAGTTACTTAACAAGCATAAATATTCCTTCAAACTTTATGTATCTTCAAGATGTTCATTTTTTCATAATATTTTAAATGCAATATTAACCTGGATAAATAAAGATTTATTTATGCATTAGTATTCTCCAAGGTTAAACATTAAATCAAATTAAATAAAAAAAATCCACATATAATAACTTTTTAAATGGCTCCCTCCACTCACTCTTGTGAATTATCAAGACTTATTAGTCTCCACTGAATTTTTCATATTAAAATTTTGTGGCAAAGTAAAGATGAATGTGGATAATTTCTGATCTCAAAAGTAATTCTAACTGTGCACCATAACGTATCTCTAAAACTATCCACTGCTAGATATTATGACAAGCATATTGCTTACATTAAAAGTTAAAAAAATGATATTTTGATATAATAACAAAATTTGAGAGTCAGCTTTAATGTTGCATAACTTAAATCAGAATTAGATAAGTAGTAATGTTTGAAAAACTTGTATTTTTTTTTTAATGTGTGCACAAAATAACTGAAGTTCAAAATTAGGTATTTGTATGTAATCAAGTAGAAATGCCTAAGGAGTGGTCCACAATGTTTTTAGAGATTCAGGAGAGTCTTTAAGAAAATGATGAGTTTTGAACTAAGACTCAAAAGATGTACAAATATATATCATCAGTTCAGTTGCTCAGTCGTGTCCGACTGTTTGCGACCCATGAATTGCAGCATGCCAGGCCTCCCTGTCCATCACCAGCTCCCGGAGTTCACTCAGACTCATGTCCATCGAGTCATTGATGCCATCCAGCCATCTCATCCTCTGTCATCCCCTTGTCCTCCTGTCCCCAATCCCTCCCAGCATCAGAGTCTTTTCCTGTGAGTCAACTCTTCACATGAGGTGGCCAAAGTACTGGAGTTTCAGCTTTAGCATCATTCCTTCCAAAGAAATCCCAGGGCTGATCTCCTTCAGAATGGACTGGTTGGATCTCCTTTCAGTCCAAGGGACTCTCAAGAGTCTTCTCCAACACCACAATTCAAAAACATCAATTCTTCGGTGCTCAGCCTTCTTCACAGTCCACCTCTCACATCTATACATGACCACTGGAAAAACCATAGCCTTGACTAGATGGATCTTAGTTGACAAGGTAATGTCTCTGCAGAAACCCAAGTAAGATGGTAGATGTTGCATCAGAGGGCAGACACACTGAAACCATACTCACAGAAAACTAGTCAGTCTAATCACACTAGGACCACAGCCTTGTCTAACTCAATATATATGGCAGAGATGGAAATATGAGTTACTTCACAGATAGGAATACCCATAAGCAGGAACTAGGAAGTATTAATACCATGAAATTCTGCAAGATAAATTGTAATTATTGATGTGGGAAACATCAGCATGTGGTAAATTCTGAGTGACAATCAGGGTTCAAATTATGAAAATTTTTAGTTTACTTCTGTATTTATTTTGTGAATGAACCTTAGCCATTCCAGAATTTAAAACTTTTTCAATTCTCATTTTAAAACCATCATAAATACCTGAGAATTCTGTTGACAATGAGTAGATCTGTTGACCATTCTGCACTGCATATAGCTTGTCAGCCATAGATATAGAAAAGAGAAACTGCAAAATAGTTATTATTTCTGCTCTATTCTTTATGTGCCCTTTTTTATGCATATCTTTCAGTGCTTTAGAAAGTTTAATAGTGTACTGATGGCAATTCTAACATTCCACCATACTTTATTACAGAATTAAGATGATTTTCCAGTTCATCTATAGTTAGCCAAGGAAGTTTTGAAAAAGAATAGGGTGTTATGCACATTGTATAAAATGTATTTATAACAATTAAATTTGTTATAAAATTGTTATAATATATATTAAAACATATTATAAAATTAAAATTAAAATTGTTATAATATATGTATTATACTTATATATATATAAAACTGGTGATAGAAGCAAGATCCAGTGCTGTAAAGAGCAATATTGCATAGGAACCTGGAATGTCAGGTCCGTGAATCAAGGCAAATTGGAAGTGGTCAAACAAGAGATGGCAAGGGTGAATGTCGACATTCTAGGAATCAGGGAACTAAAATGGACTGGAATGAATTTAACTCAGATGACTATTATATCTACTACTGTGGGCAGGAATCCCTCAGAAGAAATGTATAGCCATCGTGGTCAACAAGAGTCCAAAATGCAGTACATGGATGCAATCTCAAAAATGACAGAATGATCTCTGTTCATCTCCACGGCAAATCATTCAATATCACAGTTATCCAAGTCTATGCCCCAACCAGTAACGCTGAAGAAACTGAAGGTGAACTGTTTTATGAAGATCTGCAAGATCTTTTAGAACTAACATCCAAAAAAGATGTCCTTTTCATTATAGGGGACTGGAATGCAAAAGTAGGAAATCAAGAAACACCTGGAGTAACAGGCAAATTTGGCCTTGGAATGCGGAATGAAGCAGGTCAAAGACTAATAGAGTTCTGCCAAGAAAATGNGGAGTCCTGGCGTGCTGCGATTCATGGGGTCGCAGAGTCAGACACGACTGAGTGACTGAACTGAACTGAGGCATAGTCAGATGAGAAGCTAGAATAGAGAGAAAATAATGAAATCATGTATATAAGGGAATCCAATCATAAAAATGACTTTCCCACGTGGCTCAGATAGTTAAGAATCTGCCTGCAATGTGAGAGACCGATATTTGATACCTGGTTCCTGAAGATTCCCCTGGAGAAGGAAATGGCAACCCACTCCTGTATTTTTACCTGGTGAATTAATTGAGCAGAGGAGCCTGGTGGGCTACAGTCCATGGGGTCACAAAGAGTCAGACACGATTGAGGTACTAACACTTTCACTTTCAGTAAATATTGGCATATATTTATGGATTTCTACTGTTTCTTCCTAATAAATGTCAATACTAAGTTGATTTTACTGGTACACCTTTGGAGACTATTTTGATGCCAATAAAGTAATGCTCCATTAATTATTATTCTTTTCTATAAATTTCCTTGATATTTCCAGGTATGTTTTCATATAAAATGTAAATACTTTAGTCAAATTATAATAAAATATTTGTTTTTAATCACTAAAACGTAGTTTGTTTAAATGTCACACATGACTAATAGTAGATTAATCAGTTTTTATCTAAAATCAATTGCTTTTTAGAATATTTAAATGGATATTTATTTCAATAAATTTAACTTCAGTAAATAATTCTGTGTTTTTTACTGTTGATCAGGCAAAGTCTCTAATTCTCAAATTCTCTTTAGAATTTGTATTTTAAATTACTGAAATCAGTTTCACTATTTATTTTAAAAATAAGTATTTATATTGTCCTAAATCTGTTTAGTAAGAATCTAATTTAATTTATATGTATTCTTAAAGTCACTTTTGTACAATTATGTTTAGTGCATGTGCTAGCTTTTGGCATTATTTGCAGGATAGACACATATTTTTCCATAGCATAGACATCAACACTTTTATTTCCCATGTTTGAAAAAAATGAAATCAACTGGATTTCTAGCTTCAGTTATTTGATATATGTGTATGTAGAATATTTCTCTGGATAGATTTTCTCAAAAATATTGAAAATATGCATAGAACATTATATGTTATGTAGATTTAGTAATGAATTTTGTAACTTCTTCATGAAGATACATTGCAGATACATTAAAGCATAGATGCATGCATGTGTACAGGCTAAGTCACCTCAGTTATGTCCGACTCTATGAGACTCCATGGACAGCAGCCCACCCGGCTCTTCTGTCCATGGAATTCCCTAGGCAAGAGTACTGGAATGGGTTGCCATTTCCTTTTCCAAAAGCATAGATAAGCCTCTCACCTTCAAATAATTTTGCAATCACATTGTTACTCTTTAAAAACCTGCACAGCAAGAAATTATATTCTAAGACATTGCATTCACTTTCTATTTTTTCTTACTTGAATATATTTTGAATATATGTCTATGCAAATGTAATAAAGTAAAAGTTGCTTGCAGTGATTTTAATTATAAATTTAATTATCAAAATGATTATCAAATTTAGTGGTATTTAATTAACAGTATTTTAGCTACTACAGTAACTTTAATTTTGCTTATCCTAGCACATTATTTTATTTCATGCAATAAAATTATCTGAGAAATGAAAAGTGAAAAACAATTATAATATTTTAACAGAGCTATTATCACTGAGATATTTTTTCCTTAAGAGCAACTGGGTAATTTTGAATATGTTTTATAAGGTCTTGGTAGACATAACGATGTGATGCTGAAATAAATATTAATGTTATTAATTGCATTACATCAACAAGATAATAAAACAAGGAAAACATGAACTTGATAAGATAAAAAGCTAACAATTTTAATATCCTCAAATGAAAATACAATTACTATACAGCCAAAATGTAACCTTCTAAGTGCTTTTCTGTGATCCAAAAAGGGCCAGGACAAAATTTAAAGCAACATAATTTTGGATGCTTAGCATCTCATTCTCATGCTCCTCTGTCCATGGAATTCTCCAGGCAAGAACACTGGAGTGGATGTCCATATCCTTCTCCAGGGGATCTTCCTGGCCTGAGGATCAAACTTGGGTCTCCTTTATGGCAGGAAGATTCTTTACCATCTGAGCCACCAGGGAATCAGAGGTTATTTCATTGATTAGTCAAATGTTTTTATATTGTAATTTGTCATGGGAGCCTTTATTTTCTGATCTGACATTTTCCTATCTGTCAGATCTATACAAGTAATAGTTTCACCATTTCTAAACTTTTTCTATTCCCAGCCTCTCACTTGTGGATTTCCATTTCCATTAACAAAAAACTAGGTAATAAATTCCTGTTTAGAATAATGGTTTAAAACCTCTCACATACACCACATATGGGCCATTTGTCCAGTCGTTCAGTCGTGTCCAACTTTTTGTTACCCCATGGACTGTAGCCCACCAGGCTCCTCCATCCATGGAATATTCTAGTTAAGAGTACTGGAGTGGGTTGCCAAGTGGCCTTAAAAGTATATCCCAAGTTAAAGTTATAATAAATATGTGTAAATTAGTACCAGTGCACAAAAGCTTTTCGATATGCTTTAATACCTAGAAGTGGGTTTACCCAAATACAGGCCTTGACCTTCAGGTGGTTTTGTAGGTTTTATTTTCAATATGTCTCCTCAGTCTATATCTATTCTCTTAAAACTCCCTGTATTAAATCTTATCTGGTCGAGATCTGTAGTCTTCTCCCTTGATTACTATTAATACAATAGTCTTCCTGTCTGCAATCTCTCCTCTTTCTAATCCATATATCCAATTTTCTCACTCCCTGGTTTTTAAATGGCTAATTAGTTAAAACCACTCTTTCCAAAATGATGCTCAAGCTCCATAAAATATTAATAGGGGTTATCCTTTGTGTCATTCTCCTTAAAAAATCAACACATATAACAAAAATTAAATTGTTTCAAAGATAAATGTATTAGAGTGAACAGAGCTAAACAAATTAAGGTTATTTTATTTATTTTCACATCCTTTGTTGGTTTTAAGTGTAATAAAAATCTCTAAAGGGAGGCAGTAAATGGAGCATTATCTTCAAACTGATCATTTTTATTTTGATCTCATGCTAAAAGTATTTCAGAAAATTTAGATGCAGCTTAAAAGATTGTTTATACTGGAGGAAGAAATGGCAGCCTATCCCAGTACACTTGCCTGGAGAATCATATGCACAAAGGAGCCCTGAGCACGGTGAGGAGAGGCTACAGTTCATGGGATTGCAAAGACTTAGCAGCTGAGCACACTTGCAAAGTGCAGCCTGAATCCTGGGAACCTTAAAAACTTCCCAGTGATTCTACTAATCAGCCTTTATTTAGCAGCACTGCTCTAGAAGAAATCTGTGTCTTTCGGGAAGAGCATTGTGATAGACTGGTGATATTTGTTCTCAACATCAAAATGTTTAGGAAAATATTGTAAATATCAACTATTAATTTTCTCACCTTACTGTAAGATGAAACATTTTGCACCAAAAGGGCTTGATCAAAAAAGGAAAAAAAAATATTTTCTGCATCATAGTTATAGAGTCCTATATGCTCACAGAATTTAATGCAGTTAAGGAGTCTATTGTATTCCAAACTAAAAGTAAGGATACATGTTCCAATAAGCATGTTTCATTTTTAAAGTTGTTTATTTGGAAATTTAGTGTTTATACATTCAATCCTAAGTAATCCCTTCACAAAAGAATAAAATTATTCCAAATTTTAATCATACCTGAGCTTTAGGGAAGTATATAATCAAATTCAGCAGAATTTCACTGTTTGGCTGTGAATATTCAACTTGGCTTATTCCACCTCTACTCCAAATATTACTAACAAACATTTATCCTCTCAGATGATCTCATGTTAACATGAAAATGTTAATATTACTCTAGTTTGACACTACAAAAGATGCGGGTAAAGAAGTTGACATTAAGTTTAAACAGATTTTCAATGGAATTAGAACTTTTCTTCAGCTTATATTGAGGTTTTAAAATTTTGAGTAGGTTTAAGAGGCTGTCTCATTAAAGAAAAAATAAATGTTGGTTTGTCTTGCTTTTGCCACATGGTTCATACAGTAACTTATCAAAAAACTAAATAATGCCTCGAAAATGATAGTTTATAATCCCTTTAATATGTCATTCAATAACAAGGCTGTATATTGGCACCCTGCTTTTTTAACTTATATGCAGAGTACATCAAATGGGTATATCTTTCCTTTTCTCCTTTGCTTTTCTCTTCTCTTCTTTTCACAGTTATTTTTAAGACCTCCTCCGACAGCCATTTGGTTTTTTTTGCACTTCTTTTTCATGAGGATGGTCTTAATCTCTGTCTCCTGTACAATGTCACAAACCTCTGTCCATAGTTCATCAGGCACTCTGTCTATCAGATCTAGTTCCTTAAATGTATTTCTCACTTTCACTGTGTAGTCATAGGAATTGGCTTTAGGTCATAATCGAATGGTCTAGTGGTTTTCCCCACTTTCTTCAATTTAAGTCTGAATTTGGCAATAAGGACTTCATGATCTGAGCCACAGTCAAGATGTGGCAAGACTACACAAAAGACTACTACAAAAAAAGATCTTCAAGACCCAAATAATCATGATGGTGTGATCACTCACCTAGAGCCAGACAGCCTGGAATGTGAAGTCAAGTGGGCCTGAGAAAGCATCATTATGAACAAAGCTAGTGGAGGTGATAGAATTCCAGTTGAGCTATTTCAAATCCTGAAAGATGATGCTGTGAAAGTGCTGCATTCAATATGCGAGCAAATTTGGAAAACTCAGCAGTGGCCACAGGACTGGAAAATGTCAGCTTTCATTCCAATGCCAAAGAAAGGCAATGCCAAAGAATGCTCAAACTACTGCACAATTGCACTCATCTCACACGCTAGTAAAGTAATGCTCAAATTTCTCCAAGCCAGGCTTCAGCAATATGTGAAAAGTAAACTCCTGGATGTGCAAGCTGATTTTAGAAAAGGCAGAGAAACCAGAGATCAAATTGCTAACATCCATTGGATCTTTGAAAAAGCAAAAGAGTTCCAGAAAAACAATTGTTTCTGCTTTATTGACTATGCCAAAGCCTTTGACTCTGTGGGTCACAATAAACTGTGGAAAATTCTGAAAAAGATGGAAATACCAGACCACCTGACCTGCCTCTTGAGAAACCTATATGCAGGTCAGGAAGCAACAGTTAGAACTGGACATGGAACAACAGACTGGTTCCAAATAGGAAAAGGAGTACGTTAAGGCTGTATATTGTCATCCTACTTATTTAACTTATATGCAGAGTATATCATGAGAAACACTGCTTGGAAGAAGCATAAGCTAGAATCAAGATTGCTGGGAGAAATATCAATAACTTCAGATATGTAGATGACACCACCCTTATGGCAGAAAGTGAAGAAGAACTAAGGAGCCTCTTGATGAAAGTGAAAGAGGAGAGTGAAAACATTGGCTTAAAGATCAACATTCAGAAAATGAAGATCATGGCATCCGGTCCCATCACTTCATGGGAAATAGATAGGGAAACAGTGGAAACAGTGTCAAACTTTATTTTGGGGGAGCTCCAAAATCACTGCAGATGGTGACTGCAGCCATGAAATTGAAAGGTGCTTACTACTTGGGAGGAAAGTTATGACCGTCTTAGACAGCACATTGAAAAGCAAAGACATTACTTTATCAACAATGGTCGTCTAGTCGAGGCTATGGTTTTTCAAGTGGTCATGTATGAATGTGAGAGTTGGACTATAAAGAAAGCTGAGAGCAGAATAATTGATGCTTTTGAACTGCGGTTTTGGAGAAGACTCTTGAGAGTCCTTTGGACTGCAAGGAGATCCAAGCAGTCTATCTTAAAGGAGATCAATCCTGAGTGTTCATTGGAAGGACTGATGTTTAAACTGAAATTTCAATACTTTGGCCACCTGATGCAAAGAGTTGACTCATTGGAAAAGACTCTGATGTTGGGAAAGATTGAGGGCAGAAGGAGAAGGGGACGACAGAGGATGAGATGATTGGATGGTATCACCAACTTAATGGACATGAGTTTGGGTATACTCCAGGTGTTGGTGATGGACGGGATGCCTGGCATGCTGCAGTTCATGGGGCCGCAAAGAGTTGGACACCACTAAGTGACAAAACTTAATGTGACCATAGCCTTTTTAAGTAAGTAACTAAACTCTGATCCTGTGGGCAAGCTCAGAGGTGGACCCTCAGAGTAACAGTTTGAAGAGACTTAAAGGCCTTTTGAGTCTCTGGGGACCATGCCATCTTGTCAGTTTGCTAAGTCTCAGTTGTAAATTTATGTAAAAAACCATGCAATTCCCCATAACGTGGAACCCAAAGGAGAAATAGCCTGTAATGCCCAAGAATCCTCTCAGTTGTCTTCATGTCATAGGCAGAGGATGATTTAGTATAGGTTTAACTCTAGAAAGTATCCTTCAAGTCAATGAATGAAAAATATATTTCTCATTCAGCAATTTCAGATAATAATGTATAAAGATTTGGCACTTATTATTCATATATCTTGAATTAGTCTCCTTTTATCATTTGACTTCTTTACACCCAATATAAGAGTGTTGTATGGACTATTATAGGGAATTAATAGTCCTTGTTTCTTTAAATTTTCAATGATGGGTTTTAACCATTTCTTTATTTTGGGCTTTAATGGATATTGCTTTGATGTGGAAATAGTTGAGGGTCTTTGAGTTTGATAAGAAACAGCACTTAGTGTTCAATCCAGTTTTTCATCATCCCACACTGTAGGATTTACATTTTGTGCAATTAAAAATAGTGGGTTCCATAGTCGTGAAATCAGAGGCCTGGATCCTGTTCACTATATACCTCCCCCAGAAGGGGTGAGGGAGTCTCTGGCATGATTAGAACATTGTGAGAAAATAGCACAGAGTCCCAGTTGCCATTTAAAGGACGACTGAAATAATAGCATTTGACTCATCCAGACAGCCCATTACAGAAATGGATTGGGAGGGAAGTGGACCAGGAGCTTCAGTTAGCATAGAGAAAGTTGCCCCAGCGGCCATCCAAAGGAAAATCAACTGATTGCCCATGCCCTCCCCCGACCCCCACCACCTCACTGCCACAGTTATTACTACTCGGGATTCCTCAGGTGTAATTAGGATATGAGCTTGTGTTGGGACCCCCGGGCACCTTCCATCTGAATTGTCTTGAAAGGCTGGCCCCTGGGGCCTACATCTTGGAGGGCAGTCTCTTCTCTAGTATGGTCCTTTGCAGACCAGATATTGAGCTGGGATTGGTGTAGATGCTTGACAGCAATCCTTCTTGAGATGCCCTATCTTCCCACAGTAATAAGAAGTCCATCCCTTTTCACCTTGATTCCTCTGGGCATTTTTCCTCAGGCTGTTTCAGAGCAGATCTAACAGCCATTATTGGTTGCCTGGATCTTTTCCTATTTTCCTCCTTGTATTCTCTTACATAATATACCATCTGAGTCAGCTGTAACAGTTTTTTAAAGACTCACTTGGTCCAAATGTCTGTTTTTGTAACTTATGACAGACATCTGGAGGTAACTGAGTGAGAAATCTTAAGAACATTTCTCTCTATATTTTTGGGATCAATGTCACTAAACTTGCGGAGAGCCTCTCGTAGTCTATCTAGGAATTTACCAGGGGTTTCCTTCTCTTCTTGTTTCGTCAGTCAACTTAGTATAGTTTAAAATCTTAGCATGTGCTCACTTGAGTCTTTGAAGAATACATCTCACAAAGTGGCTGCAATTTCCTTTAGCTGTGTTATCATCTCAGTCTGGCACCATAATGGGAACTGCTTGGCTCCCAGTAGCAAGGAGGGCTATTTCATGTTCCCTCTTTCCCTTTGTCTCACATTCAAGCCATTTGTCTCCAAAAGTTGTAGCTTCCCCCCAAACTAAAGCTTTTTGAGTCAGGTGTCAGCAACTGTCTCAAGACATACATTACGTCTCTCTAAGTAAGCTCATAAAGTAAAGTTAGTTCCATAAAGGCTTGTATATACTTTTTGAATCCTCTAAATAGTCTTGACTGCAATTAGTAATGTTTGAATTTTTACAAAGACTGAAAGAACCCCTCCTAGAAGGGTGCCCTGATTCTCAGCCTGTTCACTTGGGAGCCTCAGATACAGGGGCAAAGTAAGAGCATAGGAGGGAGCTGAAGGTTTCACACCCAAGTATACACCTTTAGGACATAAGTCTGGCATGTCTCACAGAAAGATAAAGAGCAACACATGGCACTTCTACCCATTTCCCTTGTCTTCTACAGAATGGGTCTAGTTGTAAAACAGTATCATTATTAAGAAACACTTAAGAGATCCTTCAACAGGCCAGCATTCCCCGCCTTCCAAAGGATACTATGGCCATTCAGTATCACAAAGATCAGACGTGTATTTTTTAAATTTAGGGGATCAAACCTTGTCACAGTTTTGAAACACACTTTAAAGGAGTGGTTCTGGAACTGCTAGCTCACATCTGTAAGAGGGAAAAATGAGGCATCGACAGCCATGGCTTCTTTCTATCAGAGGCGTCCCTGATTGCTCTAGATGAGTATGTAGTCAGACTTTCCACCGAAGCTTTCCTTCCCTGGTCAGTCTGTTCCTTACTGACGCAGATGCCTTACTCTTCCCTCCTGGTTATATCACCAAGGAAGGATGGAGATGCACCAGGAGTACACCTGGTGGCATCCCAAGTTGATTTCTAGTTCCATACCACCACGACCTTTGTTTAATTTGCCAGAGTAGTTTCCCAGAAGTTTCCCAAGCTCGTACTACTAGGGACAGCATCAGTCTTCCATGTGCTCATTGACATTCCTGAGTATAGTCCTGACTGCAGTAGAGGTGATGAGTCATTGCCACATCAGTAAAACACTGGAGAGTTTTATCTAGTCTGCTAAGAGCTAGTACTACCCAAGGAAGAAGCCCATCGTACTCCCAAACTGGGATTCCTGCCCTATGTTCTTAAATACCTCACACTTGCTAGCAGCACTTTTTTATGGTTTGGAGGCACAGGTATGGCAAGGACTCACTAGTTCCACTTAGTTCTTAAACATGATCCTAGAAAGTCTGTACCAAGCTTGGGGTCTAAGTAAAAGTACATAGTTAATGGCATGAATCACAAGTCCCTTGAAAGTCTATGATCTGAGAGATTATGTTAGTAGTTCTAATTCTCCACATAATTATAAAATGGTCAAAGAGATCAGGAAAAGCTAACCAAGATAGGAAAGTTTGGCCCACATGCTAGTCCATTTCTGGTTGCTCCCCTCACAGGACCTTGGGTGTCTCTTGGCATTGACAGGTTGGTTTAAAGCCCTGACAAGGCTCCCCTTTTGGGGGCTACCTTCAGTCATTACCATGAGGCACTGCAGAACTGCAAAGCAGGGATCATCACTTGCTTCATGCAGAGTGTGCCATTCATTCACACAGGCACACAGAAGAGTTAGTAAAGTAAAGCAGAAAATGTTTATACTGAGAAAACAGAGAGGCTATTGCTCTCTGAACACATAGAGTGTTCTTATCTTGTCCTGAATATCCTGGACAAGCCCCCAAGATAGATAGCTTATGGTGAATGATGTTGGATTTGTGATCTCTGAAGATTTAGCTTCAGGACCAGGGACCTGGCTTGATCACTCAAGAGTTTTAGTGTAGCAGAGTTTTATTAAAGTATAAAAAAAAGACAGAGAAAGCTTCTGAGATAGACATCAGAAAGGGGATGAAGAATGCCCCCCCCCTTGCTAGTCTTAGAAAAGGAGTTATATGCTTTTTTAATTGGTTATTACAATAAATCCAAAGAATGTCTCAAGGTTGTAAAGATCTTACTAGACCCACCCCCACAATGTACATTTTAAGATAAATTGAAAATGAACTCACTCAGTCGTGCCCGACTCTTGTGACCCCATGGAAAATACCCTACCATGTTCCTCCATCAATGAGATTTTCCAGGCAAGGGTACTAGAGTGGGTTGCCATTTCCTTCTCCAGAGGATTTTCCAGACAGAGGGAATCGAACCTAAGTCTCTGGCATTGTAGGCAGACGCTTTACCTTCTGAGCCACCAGTGAAGCCATTTTTAAGGTAACAGGATTTTAACTAACAATAGAAAGATTTTACCAAACCCACTTCCATAATATACATTTTAAGATAACAGAATTAGTCAGGTTTTCAAGAAGGAGAAACTGTCCTCAAGCAGGATACACTGTTGTTATATAATCCTTATCAGAGTTTAAACTGAGTTGTTTCCTTGTATAAATCAGCTTTGGGCTTAAAGAAAAAAAACATTTTATGTGATTTAAGACTAAGGAATGTAGACAAGAAAACATTTGTCCTTTCCTCTTCCTTGAGAATTCCAGACCCCTTTTGCATCTTCAAGAGCCCCAGACCCCTTTCTCCTCCTCAGGGACCCCAGACTTCTTATCAACCTGCCTAGGAACTGACTTTCTCATAACTTAGGGAGAAGACATAAAAATCCTGCCATGATAATTGAACTCAGATTTTTCAAAAAATAAATCACTTTTTTTTTTCCTGATTAAATAGACCAAGTAAAAATTTGGTGGA
>SJYA01001733.1:114713-134843 GCA_006410615.1 Neotragus moschatus
ATAATAAAAAATGAAATAAATGTTTTTCATATAAAATATTTAAGAAGTGCAACAAAAGAAGAATATAACAAACTTTTAAATTTTCATGAAAAAATATTTTTTAAGTTAAAATAATTATCTTAATGAAAACATAATGTAAGGCAATGTACATTTTCTTCAGTGTATACTAAATTTGCAGATCTAAAATGGTTATTTTGTCATTTAAATAAAATAATCTTTTACTAATTACAGGCCTTCCCCAAGAACTATACATGAGTAATTTTTTAATATTGTTTTAGAAATGTTTTTGAAATTATTCTCACAAGACCACAGCTAACTAATTTCTCAAGATAAAATACTTTTTGCAAATTTATCTTGCCGTTTTAGTTCTACTCTTAATCATTGACATTAAAATGTTATGCATGCATTCTCAGTTGGTTCAGCCATGTCCAAGTCTGCACAACCCTGTGGACTGTACCCCACCAGCCCCCTCTGTCTATAGGAATTCTCCAGGCAAGAATACTGGGGTGAGTTGCTATGCTCTTTTCCAAGGGATCTTGCTGACTCAGGGATCAAACCTGTGTCTCCTGCTAATACAGGCATGTTCTTTACCACTAGTGCCACCTGGGAAGTCCGATAATGCTGAGATCTAGTCTTTGTCAGGGTTTCTTGTTTGAAATAAATATATCAAAATACCTGTTTAGATTATTTTTTAAGTACTTACTACATTATATTTAGTTTACTCTTTAGTATTTTCACAGCGTATGTAAATGCACTATGAGAGAATACACGGGAGTATATTACTAGTTGCAAATGGTTTGTTTTTGTTTTTCTTCCTACTGAACTTGAAGCTATTGAAATTTAGCAATAGCAATTCATTCAAACATTTAACAACTATTTATGTGTGTCAGGCACTTCTGTTGGCTTTTGAGATATAAATACTTTTACCAAAAACATATTCTTTCATTCTATGAAACAAAGTAGCTGATTTATTTCACAATTAGTTAATGAACTCCTAAAATATCTATATGCTGGAGATAGATTTAAATCATACTAGGTAGTTAGCATATCAGGGTAAACTGCAATCTCACAAGCTATGAAGATTAAAATATCTCTTTTGGAAAGAATTTATATTTAAACTGATCTCTGAAGGAGTAATTATTCATGAGAATATCAATGTTTTATGCAAGTTTCAGGTAAAGAAAAAATTTTTGTGAAAGCTTTAGAAGAAAGAAATCTAATACATAGCAGGAAGTAGAATTAGTATTCCTAGAATTAAAGATTGAGCTGAGAGTATTAAAAGTTGAAGTATCAGATCAGATAGATACTTATAATGTGTGATTTGTTATTTGAACCAAGGAAGCAATAAACACTGAGAGCTGCTTGGCAGTGTGCACAATTTATGATGTAATAGTTTTGGATTGGCATGTAGGCAGGCATCTTAAAGGGAAAAGAGATGGGTAATTTGGAGGGGTTAACATTTTAAAGTTAGTGTTGTGTTAGTTACTCAACAATGTTGTCTGGCTCTTTGTGACTTCGTGGATTGTAGCCCACCATGATTTTCTCCAGTCCATGGAATTCTCCAGGTCAGAATACTGGAGTGGATAGCCATTCCCCTCTCCAGGACATTTTATCAGCTCTGGGATTGAACCAAGATCTCCTTCATAGCAGGCAAACTCTCTTCCACAGTTTATTCTTCCAAATGCAACTGTGTCCTGTTCCATGAGCTTTTATTTTTGCCTAATCCATATATTGTTTGGAAAGATATGTGCTTTATATCAAGTTTGTTTGAAAGAGGGAAAATAAATGATGTTTAGGTCAGAATTGTTTAGCAAAGGGACAGAATTGCATGTTGGTCAGCTCTCCACCATTAAGAAATGAACAATAATAATGCCGAAGAAAAGACAGTAACACCCTTGACAAAAGCAGTTTCATTATCTGGGTGGTTGGAGAAGTAGGATTTCAGTGGATTGAGGAACATTCAGGAAGTCAGGGATTAAGATAAAGGGTACAGACAATACCTTCAATACAGGATTGGGAAATAAAGTAGAAAGGAACACCTATAGCTGGATTAATTCAAGAAGTTGCTGACAGGACCACAAATCATGAAGAGGCAAAAAGACAGCTTACTTGGGGTCTTAGAATTTCAAAGTGAGATCACAAATTCTGGAGGGAACCAGAATAATATACTACTGAAGGACATCCCCTGGGGACAATCTTCCAATTACAAATAAAGACACAGCTAGGTGGAACACAGGGAGGGTGAAGTCACTCAGTCATGTCCGACTCTTTGCGACCCCGTGGACTGTAGCCCCCCAGGCTCCTCCATCCATGGGATTCTCCGCGCAAGAATACTGGAGTGGGTTTCCATTTCCTTCTTCAGGGGATCTTCCTGACCCAGGGATTAAACCCAAGTCTCCCGAATTACAGGCAGACGCTTTAACCTCTGAGTCACCAGGTGGAACACAGGGAAAGGAGGTGTTAAAAGTGAAATTAAATCATGGTCTGTTAATACTTAAGTAGCCTAGAAGCTTTGTTTGTTGGAATACAAAACATTTATCATAACAATATGATTTATTATTACACAGTGAGGAAAAGGTAGATGTTTGGAAGTTGAATCCAGTGTTTCCATGTAATTGCCAAGTCCTGTTGAAAGACACATTTCTAGAAAACTGTTGGGGGCTGCTAGGTATTATCTGGTTCTTTTGACAAAGAAGAAAAGGCCGCTGTAGCACAGTAAATTAATAGGATATTCTGGGACTGTTGAACCCAACGGTTCCTCGCCGTGAATCCGTTGCCCCAAAGACCACCGAGACCAGGTTTCGATGCAAACAGCAAGAGAATTTTATTGTACCGGCGCGCCGGGGTTCCATCTCCTTAAGCAAGGAGCGAGAACCCTGAGTGTTGTTACATGGTAGCTTTTAAGCACAAGCAAGCGGAAACAGATTGATTGGTTACAGGTGTTGACCTTTTCGAGGATTGGTCCACTGATAATAGGTTACAACTGTTGACCAGGTGGCACCCCTGTGGCGGGCAGTTTCTCGGAACAACAGCTCTTCTGGAAAAGTCCCGAGGAAGTTTCATAGGTTACAGAGATGTGTGTGAGCTCGGGATGGGGTGCCTATGCATAGTCCTTTCCCAGTTACAGCCGAGAGGGTAAGTTTGGTTGCCCCCTCGTTTTGCCACCTGCAGGTTGTATGGGGCTGAGAAATGTAATCAGAGATAAACAGGCCACGTTTCCATGAGTCAGAGATAACCCTGGGGCAGTTTGGAAAGTCTCTTATACTAAAAAATACATTCTTACAGGACAGTAGATGAATTCTGAATAAAACATAGTAGAGGGATGATAGAAAAATCGAAGATAGCCAAGGCAAAAGGTTCCCAGTATTCAATCAGTAATCTGGAGCATTGATCAGGATCCAGCTGTCTGTTAGATTTCCTCCAGTGGCTAGACTTTGGGAAATGTAGATGATGGCATTATTTTCCCAGGCATATGGGGTCTGGATAGATTTTGAGCGAGATAAGGATAATACTAGAGAAGGAAATGGCAACCCACTCCAGTAATCTTGCCTGGGGAATCCCATGGACAGAGGAGCCTGGCAGGCTACAGTTCATTTGTTCCCAGAGTCAGACACGACCAGGTGCCTGAACTGAACTGAGGATGGCTCCTGGTCTTGGTTAGTGAAAGAATTTTAAGCCAAACAGATTAATTAAGTGACCAAGAACTGAAGCCAGAGACTTACTCGCAGCAGAATTAAAACAAGATCTATGGTTTTCATAGACTTACCACTAATGAAGGATGCTCACTCTATGTAGGGCAAAGAACATTAATAAATCCAGAGCTACACTGAGGAGTCCCAAAACTTTAAACATCTGGTCATTCATAGTTAAAAGAACCAAAGGACCAGAGTCATGTCTTCTAAACTGTCATTCCAGGCATAAATTCGTTACAAAAGTTTTCACTCATTGAAAATTTTGCCTATAAGAAGGAAAGTAAGAAGAAAGACTGGCAAGCTGATGCATCATCAGATATTACATAAAGAAGAAGATAGAGCAATACCCTGATGATAGCGATTCCCTGATGACAGCAATTAGAACAAAGGTAATGAGAGAGATTTAATCAGATTTAATCAGGGACCATGCCGACTACTGGCCTGGTCCAGAGTCTTGGAAGAGCTGTCTGCACCACATACCATCAGCTCCACAACAGAGTCAGTTTCAGTTCTAGGTCTCCAGGTATTTCAGAGGCCCACTCAGGTAGGGAAGCCTTTTTTTTTTTTTTTAAAGGGGAAATATGATTCTAAGAGGTAATACTTTTATATTTGATAGCATAAAGTTTGTTTGAAAGTACCTGATAGGATCTCTTCCATCTGGGCTGTAAGGCATTCTTTGCAAGCTATCTTTTCCAATAAACATAGTCCCCTGGCTGTTAATTGTGGTACTTTATATTGTCTCCTGGGAATCTTGCGTAAAGATTTTTCAGTCAGGTACTCATTTTGCTTTATAGGCTTAATGAGAATTTAGCAACAATATAAAAAATCTCCCTTGACTAGAAGGAGCTCATCTAACCCTGAGCCAAAACTCATGGATTTCTAGTATTTATTTCTAAGGGTGACTATTTGTTTTCCAAAATGTGTAGATCTTACATTTAATGGAACAATGGGTAGGAATTGAGGCCAAAAAAAAAAAAAAAGATTGAAAGCCTCAGAGAGTTTTACCAATTGAATTTTGATAATGATGCTGATTCTTTCTACTAGACCAGAAAATTGAGGCTAATAGGCACAATGGAAATGCTGTATAGCCAGATTTCACAAACAACATTTGAAATTTGTCCAGTGAAATGGCTACCTTTGACACTATGTAATTCCAAGGGAATTTCCTAAGCAAGAATAATTTTTTCCAACCATATTTCCAACCCACTGCCAAATGACTCATCTGTAAGAGAAGGCTTCTATGCATTGGGAATTCGTGCAAATCGTGCCCTGAATATATTTGTATCCTTGAGAGGAAGACAGCTGCATAAAATACAGTTGACAGATAGCAAAGGAACCTAGAATCAAAGAAAGTGGTCTTGAGGAGTATGAATAAGCTTTCCTAAGTTAAACCTAGGTCAGATCTGACACCTCTGACATGTTTTGGCTGCTGTTGTGGGAGGATTCCAAAAGTATATTGTTTTCCCCAAATATTTTTTATCAGTATCCCTGGTATGGTTTCTTGAGTGAATGTAGGATAGCTCTTTGGCCCCTAACAAATCCCAGTATTTTACTTGAGTTTGGATAAATTGGAGTTTATCCCTTAAGACCTCATGTCCTTAGTATGCTAGTGAGTTAGGAGGTATAGGTTGTCCCTGAGGCTTGCTTCCTCAATGGGAGAATATAGCAAATGTTTGTCAACATATTGGCATGAATGAGAGTCATGAGCAAAATATATATGGGCCAAATCTTAATTCAATATCTGTGAAAAATAAATGGGGCTTTCCATGATGTTCTGAGACACAGAGTAAATTGACATCTTACCCACATAAACGCAAACAGGTACTGACCATTTGCATGTATAGAAATGCTGAAGAAAGCACTAAATAAATCTCTAACTGTTAAAAGCTGTGGACTTCCCTGGTGGCTCAAATGGTAAAGAATCTGTCTGAAATGTAGGAGACTGAGGTTCAGTCCTTGGGTTGAGAAGATCCCCTGGAGGAGGGCATGACAACCCACTTTGGTATTCTTGTAGAATTTCATGGACTGAGGAGCATAGAGAGCTACAGTCCATGGGGTTGTGAAGAGTCAGACAAGACTGATCAAACACACACATAAAAAACTACATGTTTAGAAGGATTAACTTGAGAATAGTATGAGGAATGGGGACCACAGTGAGATGTGGTGTGACCATATTGTTTATGGCTCGAAGATCTTGAATGAAATGGCTGCCTGCATTATGAAGTTTGTGTACGGGGAGGACTGATGTGTTACAGGGACTTAGTCATGGGATTATGAGGCCCCTTTAAGTGTATGCTTTGGCAAGGGGACACATTTTTTTCTAGGGCTTCAAGTCTGAGAAGGTTTTGCCTCAAGGGAGGCAAAGAGTTACAAGGGTCTGTTGTTCTTCAGTCACTAACACTTGTCTGACTCTTTGCAATCCCGTGTACTACAGCACACCAGGTTTCCGTGTCCTTCACTGTCTGCTGGAGTTTGCTTAAACTCGGGTCCGTTGAGACAGTGCTATCCAACCATTTCATCCTCTGTCACCCATGGACTAGAGCTCGCCAGCATCCTCTGTCCATGGGATTTCCCAGACAAAAATACTGAAGTGGATTGCCATTTCCTTCTCCAGGTGATCTTCCCATTCCAGGGATCAAAGCCAGGGAATGAGGCACAGATTTTTATTTGTAGGAAGGAACTTAGAATCAGTATCTGAACATGAAGTAATGTTTGATTCACAGACCTTTTGGGTTTCATGAGTTCATTGCAAGACTTCAGTAAATCAATTGAAATAGGCTTCCCTCTCTATTTGCTTAGTTTCAGACCTTTTAGCTTTTAATTATACACCCCAAAAGACCAGTTTTGTAATTTCAAAACTCCCTGTTGTGACCAGGTCAATTTTATGCCATGAAGTGATGGGACCAGATGCCATGATCTCAGTCTTTTGCATGATAAGTTTTAAGCCAGCTTTTTCACTCTCCATTTTCACTTTCATCAAGAAGCTCTTTAGTTCCTCTTTTCTTTCTGCCATAAGGGTGGTGTCATCTGCATATCTGAGATTATTGATGTTTCTCCTGGCAATCTTAATTCCATCTTGTGATTCATCCAGGCCAGCATTTTGCCTGATGTACACTGCATGTAAGTTAAATAAGCATGGTGACAATATACAGCCTTGACGTACTCCTTTTTGCATTTTGAGCCAGTTTATTTTTCCATGTCCGGTTCTAACTTTTGCTTCTTGACCTACACACAGGTTTCTCAGAAGGCAGGCAAGGTGGTCTGATATTCCCATCTCTTTAAAAATTTTCCAGTTTGTTGTGGTCCACAAAGTCAAACTGGAGGAGGAAATGGAGACCTATTTCAGTATCCTTACCTGGAGAATACCATGGACAGAGGAACCTGGTGGGCTACAGCCCATGGGCTCTCAAAGATTTGGACATGACTGAGCAACTAACACACACAGAGAGAAAGAGAGAGAGACAGAGAGAGAGAGAGAGAGTCAAAGGTTTTAGTGTTTTAGTGTAGTCTATGAAGCAGAGGTTCCCCCTCCCCCCCGGAATTCCCTTGCTTTTTCTATGATACAACTGAAGTTGGAAATTTTATCTCTAGTTCCTCTGCCTTTTCTAAATCCAGCTTGTACATTTGGAAGTTCTCAGTTCATGTACTCTTGAAGCCTATCTTGGGGAATTTTGAGTATTATCTTCTTAGCATGTGAAATGAGTGTAATTGTGTGGAAGTTTGAATATTCTTTGGCATTGCCTTTCTTTGGAACTGGAATGAAAACACCTTTTCCAGTCCTGTAGCCACCACTGTTTAATAACATAGTTCTCTTCAGAAGGTCAAAAATAATTTTTATTTTTATTGTTTTAATACTTTAGGTTCAGGAAATCTAAAAATATGTTTAAATTTTAATGGGAAGAAGTCATATTAGACTTCTAAAATTGTGTTTCTTAAAACTAGAGGCTTTAGGGACTTCCCTGGTGGTTCTGTGGCTGAGACTCTGCTCTCCCAATGCAGAGGGCCCAGATTTGATCCCTGGTCAGGGAACTAGATCCCATATGGTAAAGGCTTTATATTATTGGATAAATAAGAATAAAATAAAAGATAAATAACAATAAAGATAAAAATTACTATGTCATATCACAACAGCTGTTAGACTCTCAGATTAGAAAGAGACTATAAAGTTTATTTAGTTTGAAGAAATAAAATTCAATAATCCAATGTTAGATTTTTCTGGGATTTTAGATATGGAAAACATTGTAAAGATATGACATTTATACCTTAAAAATTTAATAGTACATTTACTAAAATAATAAGCCTAGGTATATAATAAGTCTTCATTATACAATGAACTTTAGCTTAAAATTAATAAGCATCCTGAAACTGCTTTTTATATCTTGAGCCAAAATTTAAGAACTAGCCTTACTCAAGTCTGAGATCAGGAAATGATTTAAGAGGAAATGTGTAAGAACTGTGACAGTGACTTTATAAGGAGAAAATAGTATCAAACCAACATAACTGTTTCTCTCACAATTCAACTTCTCTTCAGGAAAAGTGACTTGTTTTCATATATAACATGAAAAAACAAAACATTAGACATTTTAGGACAGAAATCTAGGAATGAATATCAGTTCAATTCAGTTCAGTCGCTCAGTCGTGTCTGACTCTCTGCAACCCCATGATTGCAGCACTCTAGGCCTCCCTGTCCATCACCAACTCCTGGAGTTTACTTAAATTCATGTCCATCGAGTCAGTGATGCCATCCAGCCATCTCATCCGCTATCATGCCCTTCTCCTCCTGCCCCCAATCTCTCCCAACATTAGGGTCTTTCCCAATGAGTCAACTCTTTGCACAAGGTGGCCAAGTATTGGAGTTTCAGCTTTAGCATCAGTCCCTCCAATGAACACCCAGGACTGATCTCCTTTAGAATGGACTGGTTGGATCTCCTTGCAGTCCAAGGAACTCTCAAGATTCTTCTCCAACACCACAGTTCAAAAGCGTCAATTCTTTGGCACTCAACTTTCTTCACAGTCCAATTCTCACATCCATACATGACCACTAGAAAAACCATAACCCTGACTAGATGGACATTTGTTGGCAAAGTAATGCCTCTGCTTTTTAATATGGTATCTATGTTGGTCATAACTTTCTTTCCAAGGAGTAAGTGGCTTTTCATTTAATGGCTGCAATCACCATCTGCAGTGATGAACTCTGAAAAAATAATTTTTGAGACTAGGTTCTAACTCTGTTCTTTTAAGACTTATTCTCAAAGTATTTTCAAATTCTTCAGAAAAGTCTCAAGTTCCTGTCATGATCATTTGCTAATGTACCTAGGTTATGTAAAAAAAAAAAAAAAAAGACTACCTTGACAGTAATTAGCTTTTTTACTTTGCCCAGATCTTGTCAAATTCTATGTATGCCCTGTTTCATTTTATGTCTATGATCTCACCAACCTCTAAAACTGAAAGTAAAATAAATTATATTTTCCCTATCTCCTCTACTATTGTATCCATCACAACTTGAGTGACTTGTAAATAAAATATACTAGATCATTTTCCCGATAACATTTCCCAAGCTATGAAATTCTTAATGAGGTGTGAAATTTTCTGCCCTAAGTACATTATTTAACTTGTAGAAAGATAACATAATGATCTGAATTTATCCCAAACTTCCTGGAAACCTATCTGGAGCCATTTGCAAGGCTGTCTCTAAAGTCTTGACTTTTAGACATTTTTCATGTCATTATCAGTATCGGTCTGATACCAGACCAGAAATATCAGAGTCTTAAAGGGGCATTCTTGATCTAATTGGCAACTTACAGTTCTCACTCTATTCTCCTTAGTTAAATGAGAGTCAATAATATGCTCATTCTTGATTTAAAGATGTATCGTTCAGGGAATTTTGAGACTCTTTTGTTCAGTGTGTTGATGTCTGAAATAATTCTGTTATTCTTGTCACATATGCCTAAGCATGAATTTCTAAAACATATGCTGGAAAATATCATATTCTGGGGTTGTAATTTGCAAACTTGTGAGAAGACGACAAATACTATAGCAATTTTTCTATTAACTATTTTAAATATTCATTATTGCTATTAAATATTTTAAATATTTAAAAGAACACGTGCAAATTCTGATGAAAATAGCCATGTGACAAAGGAAAATATAGATCACAGAAAATACACAAAATTTTTAATGGATTTAGATTCATAAGCTTGCTTGTCTGTATATTCTTTGGGTGTTTGATGTGTACAAAAACATCTTCTGGAAATAATACCAAATGGGTTTTTTCTTATCTAACTCTAATGGCTTTTTTTTTTTAATTTGCTTACATTACACTGGCAAGGCCCTATAGAAAAATGTTGAATAGATGTAGTACTAGTAGATTTTGTTGTTAATTTCAAAGTGAAAAGGATTCAACAAAATTTGATATTTGCTGTATGAATGAATGGAGTGGTTTATATAATTAAAAGTTTTCCTTTAAGTCCAACTTAGTTTTGATGCATTACCAACCATATATTTGATATTTTTATTTTTTTTATTCGTATCTCTTTCACATACTTTTCTATATTTGGTTGCTAATATTTCTTATAATTTATGTAAATATCTTTAAGAGAGACAATGACCATTAATTTTCCTTCCCTGTATCATCTTTTCCAGGTTTTGTATCAATGTTATATTTGCCTCATTAAAATACTTGGAAGACATGATCTGTTTTTCCATTCTCTAGTGATAGTCTTTTTATTTTAGTTTAAATATTTTCTAGTTATGTTTGAAAATCATTGCTATGTTAAAGAATATTGAGGTTAATGATAATTATTTTCACATCTACTAAATACCTAGCTGTGATCCATCCATCTAAAGATATCTGTAGTACCTGGGGGCCTGTTTCTAATGTTTGTTTTTCTCCTTGTAACTTCTTTATAAGTTTGCTACTTTTCTTTAATGTCAAGTGCTGTATGCACATACACAAGAAATCAAATAATCTAAATAAGGTTATCTCTTTCTAGTGATTATTTTGACTGTTTGTTGGCATTTAGATTATAAAATCAACTTAATTCAATTAGAGATTTCATTGATTCATATCTAGGTTTCAGCCTTTGTATCCTCTTGTCTATTTCCAGTTTCTTTGACTTCTGGGATATAGTTATTCAGAAGTTCAGTTGAGAGTCCATTAATTTGCCAGAGTTCCCTATTTTTGTTTGCGCTTAAATTCAAATTATCTTTCAAGCTCTGTTTCACTTCTAAATGTAGTATAACTATTTTTTACTCACCTAGCACATTTCAGTTCAGTTCAGTTCAGTCGCTCAGTCGTGTCTGACTCTTTGCGACCCCATGAATCACAGCATGTCAGGCCTCTCTGTCCATCACCAACTCCCAGAGTTCACTCAAACTCATGTCCATCTGATTGGTGATGCCATCCAGGCATCTCATCCTCTGTCGTCTCTTTCTCCTCCTGCCCCCAATCCCTCCCAGCATCAGAGTCTTTTCCAATGAGTCAACTCTAGGTATGAGGTGGCCAAAGTATTGGAGTTTCAGCTTTAGCATCAGTCCTTCCAATGAACACTCAGGACCGATCTCCTTTAGGGTGGACTGGTTGGATCTCCTTGCAGTCCAAGGGACTCTCAAGAGTCTTCTCCAACACCACAGTTCAAAAGCCTCACTTCTTTGGCGCTCAGCTTTCTTTATAGCCCAATTCTCACATACATAAATGACCACTGGAAAAATCATAGCCTTGACGAGCACATTTAGGAATCAGCAAATAACTACAAAGGGGAAAGTGGCACACAATAGTGGCCACACCTGAACTTTCCTGCCTTATGGCCCCACATTTGCCCTCCAGTTCTGACTACTTTTGAGAACAATATCCATTCTTCCACCAAGCCATATGGTACCAGCAGAAGTTCTGCTTAGTTCCCACATTATTAGCTTTTTAGGTTCTCAGACTCCTACTTGATGTTGCTTATAGTTGGTAGAAATACTGAGGGGGAAAGAAAACATTGCGTGTAATTTTGAGCTGACTTCCATGAGTTTACTTTTATTCTAGGATCTTTTTCTTTCAGATCCTAGCTGCCTTAGAAGCTATAAGTATATTCCAGTAGTTATTTTGACATTTTACGCAACCTTTTTTCTGGTGTTCCTGGTGAGGGGTTTAGTTAGCAACAAGTTATTGCATTGTAAATGGAAGTAAAATACTCCATGTTACTTTCTATCTTGAAATATGTCATTTATTTTCTTATTAATGTTATGCATCTAATACAGTTTCATTTTTTAATTTTTTTAAGAATTTATTATCAGAGCACATAATTGAGTCTTCTAGTCCTATCATGCATGTATATTGAGAGTGTTCTCTATATAAAATATGTATCTTAATGTCTTTATTATGAAACAAACTATAATAATATTAGATATAAGAGCCAAAATTAAGTATCATGGATTTTATGAAATCCTAAAACTTGATGAAGCACAAGCTGGAATCAAGATAACTGGGAGAAATATCAATAACCTCAGATATGAAGATGACACCACCTTTATGGCAGAAAGTGAAGGAGAACTAAAGAGCCAATTGAAGAAAGTAAAAGAGGAAAGCGAAAAAGTTGAGTTAAAGCTCAACATTCAGAAAACGAAGATCATAGCATCTGGTCCCATCACTTCATGGAAAATAGATAAGGAAACACTGGAAACAGTGGCTGACTTTAATTTTTTGGGGGGGTTCCAAAATCACTGCAGATGGGTGACTACAGCCATGAAATTAAAACACACTTACTCCTTGGAAGGAAACTTATGAACAACTTATACAGCATGTTAAAAAGCAGAGACATTACTTTGCTAACAAAGGTCCGTCTAGTCAAGGCTATGGTTTTTCCAGTAGTCATGTATGGATGTGAGAGTTGGACTATAAAAAAAGCTGGGCACTGAAGAATTGATGCTTTTGAACTGTGGTGCTAGAGAAGACTCTGGAGAGTCTGCAGGAGATCCAATCAGTCCATCCTAAAGAAGATCAGTCCTGGGTATTCATTTGTAGGACTGATGTTGAAGTTGAAACTCCAATACTTTGGACACTTGGTGCAAAGAGCTGACTAATTGGAAAAGACCCTGATGCTGGGAAAGATTGAGGGCAGGAGGAGAAGGGGATGACAGAGGATGAGATGGTTGGATGGCATCACAGACTCAATGGACGTGAGTTTGGGTAAACTCCCGGAGTCGGTGATGGACAGGAAGGCCTGGCATGCTTGTGGTCCATGGGATCACAAAGAGTCAGACATGACTGAGCGACTGAACTGAGTTTTTTACATAATTATATACATACATTTTTGTTTAGTCAGTTGGGTACAGAATATGAGTCAACAATCTACTTTCAAATTTTTGTCAGTCTTTTTGCAAATGACATTACATAATTTCTCGCAGTAAAAGTCACCTACTTATCTAAAACATTTACTAAAACCTCACAAGAATAGTAATTTAGAAGCATATAATTAGATAGTCAAACTCAATGTCAAATTGATTAAATTAACATTTAAATAGTAATTCATTTTAGGGAGGTTATGTTTGTAATTTACCATTTCTCACTGTTTTCAAGTTTATTATCTCCTAATAAATACAAATAGCCTATATTTCAAATTTCTTTAACGTGAGAAAAATTTACAATTCATTTATTGTTTCTTAAAACAAATCATTTAACCCCAAATGGATTTTTCTGACATATTAATAATAATGGACTTAAGGAGAGAAGCTTAAATTTAAAACTAAACTTTCTATGTAGTTCTGAGCAATTGGTGGCACTTTATAAACCCCATCTTTTTGTGCTTTTTGTGTGTGGTTTGCAGACTGTCAGAAACTAGCCATTTGCTGACACCTCAAAGTGATATGGAATCTGGTAGCTCTGAAGAATTCTATCAGGCTGTGCACCATGCTGAGCAAACATTCAGAAAAATGGAAAGTTATTTGAAGCAACAGCAACTCTGTGATGTTATCCTGATTGTTGGGAACCGAAAAATACCTGCACATAGGTATAGTAATCTGTCTTTATCAGAAATATGAATTCATATATTTATAATGATGGCCTGGTATATGGAGTTCAAAATACTCTACAAGTAGAGAAATAAGAAACCATGTTTTTAAGGATGTTTGGGTAATTTTCTTGTTGAGAGTTACAATGCCATGTTAAATCATCTTTTTAAGAAGTAAAGCAAATGTAAATAGTTCAGAAATAACTCTTCCAATAAGGTTGAAAAATACCACATTTTATTGATTCATTACTGAGTCATACTAATTGGGAATCAATTATGACTTAGGAGTATGTACCTAAGCTCTGAAGTGAGATATGCTTTTCTGTCAAAATTGAAAGAAAGTCAGGTTATTTTTGGTATACACTGTTTATTCAACTAGGAAATCCAATGTGTTATCACAGGAAATTCATAGTGATATCTTTATTTTAAATGTATTAAAAGTTCCTTAATTTGTGACATACTGATATTATTTCTAAGGCTCAATATATTCAAACATTAATGCATTTTTAAATATTCCTTATTATTTACTTATAAATAACCAGTCTAAGTTACATGAACTAGATATCTGATTATTTGTGTCCTATTGATATACTATTAATTTATTTTTTTAAATTCATTAATGTTGAGTTTTTTCCTCAATTTTTCTATTTATTTTTTGAAATTTTTGTGAGAAAACAATTTAAATTTAATTTTTGATACTGATTATTTTAAATAACTGAATATATGGACAAATCGCCTTAGGCTACCTTGATGTATGCCATTTAATACCATTAATACTGATGAATAAATAGAAAACAATAAACTTTGTAAAATAAATATTTACAATGTATCTCTCTTTCCCATATTTTTAAACTTATATTGCATTATCTAGATAATATATATGCACCTAAGTGCAAACTATTAAAAGATTCCCAAAATCTAAGGCTATTTTTCTATTATGATAAGAATGTTAAATCATGGATGTTGCATTTAAACTAATACACTGAAAATGCATAAGAAAGAACATTTGTCACTAAATAATTAATCTAGATCTAATTCATCAACTATGACAGCAATTCTAATAATACAATAGTGATAGTCACTAAATTGTGTCCAATTCTTTGTGACCCCAAGGACTAAAGCATGCCAGGCTCCTCTGTCCATGGATTTCTCCAGGCAAGAATACTGAAGTGGGTTGTCATTTTCTTATCCAATAATGCAATATTCACACTTATTTTGCAAGCACTTCTATGAAATTGCATTATCATTACCAATAGAACAATTGTATTATCATTATCATTGAGACAGTTTTGCAATATGTGTGACAAATATGTAGATTATTCTAATCTATCATCTAAATAGCATCTAGATAAAAATTTTGTTAACATGTGATTTTAATTTCATAATGTAGCTAAGTTTATTTTAATTACCCACTAGTTTAACATATATATATATATATATATATATATATATATATTTGTTCAAGAAGACAGAGGGAATCACCTCAAAATTATGTTAGCAGATTAAATTCTCATTAATTTTTTTGAAACAGAGCTTTATATAATTTTAATAATCTTATTTTATAGACTTTTATTGGTACTAATTTATTATTTCTCATTTGAAGCAATTTTAACCAGTATATTGGGCAATCCCCCATATTAATTATATTCTATTGTTTTCCATATTACTCTTCTTATCTAGACTGTTAATATTATTTTCTAAATAATTTGGTAAGTTATGCATTTATTTTATAACAAATATGACCAAAACATAAGTTTTTTTAGTGGTTTAGATTACTGGCAAATATATCTTAGCAATATATTATTTATATGATTAATATTCTAAAAACTTAAATATTTTATGTATTTAGCAGATATGAAATTTGATGTATTATTATCAGTTATCTACATTTTCCTTAATATAAGAAAACTTTTCCCTAGTCACTAAATCTATTTAAATTAGGATTTATATTTTCTCACTCTGTAGTTTAAAACTTTAGTACTATCCTTTCAGCGAGTAGATATCTAAGTTAAATATATATTAACATATATGTGGGAAAATATTTATGGGAAGCTTGAAAAAGGCAAGCACTGTTTTTAATAATTGCAAGTATATTGCACCTCCTTGTTTATACTTTTGCAAAACAAAATGACTATTATCAATGCAAAATCAGGTTTTTGCTTTTAAAAAATAATAATCTTAGTACTAGTGATAAGTGAATGGATTTTTAAGTTATACTGTTATATTTTGATTAGCACAATTGAATATTATCTTTGGAAAAAATATATATAATGTCTCAGTCATTAGCAGTGAATAATATGGGAATAATAAGGTAAGTTCAAATAATGGAAAAAGAAACAATTTGCATTAAGATCTCCTGTTCTGCCTGAAAAGACATTGCAAGTTAAATGTAATAGTCATTCACAAAGATCGTGTGTTTTCTTTCATATTAATTGTCTTGTCATTTGAAACTTTCAAATCAATTCCCATTTAAGTTAACAGATTACGACCATTATTAACTTCCCATAAAATCTTTAGCTTATGTGATGGCTATATTGCATATATATATTTAACTTGATGTAAGTCACAACTATTAATGAAAGGCCATGTCTTTATAGGTATATTTAGATTATTGTTAGACATATTTTTAAGTAGATTAGCTCTGAAAGGCTCCAATTTCTAAATATAGGGATTTTTCTTAGTTAGGCTGCCTATAATTAAGGATGTCAGATGCTGAAAATTAGACTGGCAAACTCTGAATGCAAGACAGCAAAAGAGACAGAGATGTATAGAACAGTCTTTTGGACTCTGTGGGAGAGGGAGAGGATGGGATAGTTTGGGAGAATGGCATTGTAACATGTATAATATCATATATGAAATGAGTCGCCAGCCCAGGTTCAATGCATGATACTGGATGCTTGGGGCTGGTGCACTGGGATGACCCAGAGGGATGGTACGGGGAGGGAAGGGGGAGGGGGATTCAGGATGGGGAACATGTATATACCTGTGGTGGATACATGTTGATGTATGGCAAAACAAATACAATATTATAAAATAATTAACCTCCAATTAAAATAAATAAATTTATATAAAAAATAATTTAGACAGTCAAATTTTTAATAGTAAAAGAATTAAGGAGTTTTTATGGCTTACTCTCTCGTCATATACTAGTATACAATGAAATACAGTTAAGATTTTGAAAGTTTTTTTCTTCTTTTAGCCATCATTAAGAATAAATGCCTTGGATACAAGTAAATGAGGAAATCTTAAACAGCTAATTTCCTGTGAGTTGGAAATAATGGCGCTTTTAATTTTATGTGCATAGAAAAAGTGTGGAAGAATCTAAAACACCATCCACAATCTTTGTTCTTGGGAAATAAGGCTCCTAGACACGATAAAGGAGACACTGGAATTATTTTTAATGTATAAACATGTATATGCTTTGAACTTCTTAGTATGAACTTTTCAAGAGCAAATAAATTCTTAAGTGAAAAATAAAATGATATATGATAGAGAAGAAAGGATCTTGCTCTATCGACCAAAACATTGGGTATCTCAAGAAGCAACATATTCTATTTTCATTTTCCTGCAGGGACTTCCCTGGTGGCTCAAATGGTAAAGAATTTGCCAAAATGTGGAAGACCCAGGTTTGATCCCTGGGTTGGGAAGATACCCTGGAGAAGGGAGCGGCAACCCACTCCAGTAATTCTTGCCTGTAGAAGTCCACGGACAGAAGAGCTGGACAGCTACAGTCCACGGGGTTGCAAAGACTAGGACACGACTGAATGACTAGCACCTTGACAGTGTATTTATTTATTTCAAGAATATATTTATTACTTTAATATTCTTTAATGAGGACTAGTATTATGGAAATAGTTGAAGCTAAAAGGGGGAATTAGTATTGTATTTAGAAACATATTTAATTTCACAAGTAACTTAGATATTAATACTGAAGAGTAGGGAAACAGTAATGTTTATCTCTACTGATGGAAAGTTAGTTTATAGATATTCTTTGATGGGAGCAGAATAAATTATAACAGTTCTGTACAAACTTCAGAAGAAAAAAAAAGAAAGATCCCAGTGCCTGCTGGCTTCAGTAATTCTAGGCAACTCCCATTGCACTAGGTTCCGGAAGTGCTCCTGTGGACACAGTATGCCTATGAGGACCCCTCAATCCAGACTGGGTTCTTTGAACCCAGACTTCTGGTTGGCCCAACCAGGCCAACTACCAGAGATCCAGGCTTTTATCCTTCCCAGTGTCGGGCCATCCACTTGTACCGCCAAGTTCTGGTGCCACGCTTTCCCCTATGGATCCAAAATTTAAGTTGGTTCCCATGGATATGAGCTTCCTGGGCTCAGCTGGTAACAAATTCTCCTGCAGTGCAGGAGACCTGAGTTTGATCCCTGGGTTGGGAAGATCCCCTGGAAAAGGGAAAGGCCATGCACTCCAGTATTCTGGCCTGTATAGTCCATGGGGATGTGAAGAGTCGGATACCATTGAGAAACTCTCACTTTCACTTGCCCTTGGATCCAGGCTGTCTGCTGTCTCTGCAACAGAAACTTGCTCTGGCAGAACAAACCCTCAGACTGGCCCGAAAGTTTTCACCTTACAAGCAAACTCTGGTGGTTCCAAGTTCAAGGCTTACTCTATTGCCACACCAGCCATAAGAATAATGCAATACTGCAATATGCTGGTGTATTAATCACTTTAATATATATGTTAGAAGACAAAAGAGTTCAAAATAACTATAGTTACAATAATTAGTCAATAAATACACAGCATAACAGTAGGTGAATTGTGATATCAAAACAAAAAGTGGGGGGATGGGAAACTGGGAGTAAAAAGTCAGAGTATTCCTATGAGAATGACATTATCAGCATAAAACAGACTTATTTTTATAGAATATTTTATGCAAATTTAATGATAATCTTAAAGCAAACTTACAACAGATACAAAAAAGTAAAAAAGAAAGGAATCAAAGCATAACACTAGAAAATCATCAATTCCCAAGTAACGATAGCAAAAAAGGAAGGAAGAAACAAGAAATCAGCAAAACAGTCAGAAAATAATACAGTTCAGTTCAGTTCAGTCGCTGAATCTTGTCTGACTCTTTGCAGCCCCGTGAATCGCAGCATGCGGGCTCCCTGTCCATCACCAACTCCCGGAGTTCACTCAAACTCCTGTCCATGTCGGTAATACCATCCAGCTATCTCATCCTCTGTCGTCCCCTTCTCTCCTGCTCCTAATCCCTCTCAGCATTAGAGTCTTTTCCAATGAGTCAACTCTTCGCATGAGGTGGCCAAAGTACTGGAGTTTCAGCTTTAGCATCAGTCCTTCCAATGAATCCCCAGGACTAATCTCCTTTAGAATGGACTGGTTGGATCTCCTTGCAGTCTACAGGACTCTCAAGAGTTTTCTCCAACACCACAGTTCAAAAGCATCAATTGTTCAGCACTCAGCCTTCTTCACAGTCCAACTCTCACATCCATACATGACCACTGGAAAAACCATAGCCTTGACTAGATGGACCTTTGTTGGCAAAGTAATGTCTCTGCTTTTCAATATGCTGTCTAGGTTGGTCATAACTTTCCTTCCAAGGACTAAGTGTCTTTTAATTTAATGGCTGCAAGCATCATCTGCAGTGATTTTGGAGCCCCCAAAAATAAAGTCTGACACTGTTTCCACTGTTTTCCCATCTATTTGCCGTGAAGTGATGGGACCGGATTATCTTCATTTCCTGAATGTTGAGCTTTAACCCAACTTTTTCACTCTCCTCTTTTATTTTCATCAAGAGACTTTTTAGTTCCTCTTCACTTTCTCTCATAAGGATGGTGTTATTTGCATATCTGAGGTTATTGATATTTCTCTCAGCAATCTTGATTCAAGCTTGTTCTTCTTTCAGCCCAGCACTTCTCATGATGTACTCTGCATAGAAATTAATAAGCAGGGTGACAATATACAGCCTTGACATACTCCTTTTCCTATGGAGCCAGTCTGTTGTTCCATGTCCAGTTCTAACTGTTGCTTCCTGACCTATATATAGCTTTCTCAAGAGGCAGGTCAGGTGGTCTGGTATTCCCATCTCTGAAGAATTTTCCAGTTTATTGTGATCCACACAGTCAAAGGCTTTGGCATAGTCAATAAAAGAGAAATAGATGTTTTTCTGGAACTCTCTTGTTTTTTCGACGATCCAGTGGATGTTGGCAATTTGATCTTTGGTTCCTCTGCCTTTTCTAAAATCAGCTTGAACATCTGAAAGTTCACAGGTCATGTATTGCTGAAGTCTGTCTTAGAGAATTTTGAGAATTACTTTGCTAGCATGTGAGATGAGTGCAATTGTGTGGTGGTTTGAGCACTTTTGGCATTGCCTTTCTTTGGAACTGGAATGAAAACTGACATTTTCCAGTCCTGTGGCCACTGCTGAGTTTTCCAAATTTGCTGGCATGTTGAGTGCAGCACTTTCACA
>SJYA01001733.1:139640-151345 GCA_006410615.1 Neotragus moschatus
GCAGCCCACCAGGCTCCCCTGTCCCTGGGATTCTCCAGGCAAGAACACTGGAGTGGATTGCCATATCCTTCTCCAATGCATGAAAGTGAAAAGTGAAAATGAAGTTGCTCAGTCATGCCCAACTCTTAGCGACCCCATGAATTGCAGCCTATCAGGTTCCTCCATCCATGGGATTTTTCAGGCAAGAGTACTGGAGTGGGTTGCCATTGCTTTCTCCATCTGCTTCTGTTAGGTCCATACAATTTCTGTCCTTTATCGAGCCCATCTTTGCATGAAAATTTCCCTTGGTATCTCTAATTTTCTTGAAGAGACCTCTAGTCTTTCCCATGCTGTTGTTTTCCTCTATTTCTTTGCATTGATCACTGAGGAAGACTTTCTTGTTTCTCCTTGTTCTTCTTGGATCTCTGCATTCAGATGCTTATCTCTTTCCTTTTCTCCTTTGCTTTTCACTTCTCTTCTTTTCACAGCTATTTTTAAGGCCTCCTCAGACAGCTATTTTTCTCTTTTGCATTTTTTTTTCCCCATGGGGATGGTCTTGATCCCTGTCTCCTGTACTATGTCATGGACCTCATTCCATAGTTCATCAGGCCCTCTATCAGATCTAGTCCCTTAAATCTATTTCTCACTTCCACTGTGTAGTCATAAGGGATTTGATTTAGGTCATACCTGAATGGTCTAGTGGTATTACCTACTTTCTTCAATTTAAGTCTGAATTTGGCAATAAAGAGTTCAGGATCTGAGCCACAGTGAGGTCCCGGTCTTGTTTTTGCTGACTGTGCAGAGCTTCTCCATCCTTGGTTGCAAAGAATATAATCAATCTGATTTTGGTGTTGACCACCTGGTGATGTCCATGTGTAGAGTCTTCTCTTGTGTTGTTTGGAAGAGGATGTTTGCTATGACCAGTACATTCTCTTGTCAAAACTCTATTAGCCTTTGCCCTGCTTCATTTTTTACTCCAAGGCCAAATTTGCCTGTTACTCCAGGTGTTACTTTAGATCCTACTTTTGCATTCCCATCCCCTATAATGAACAGGACATCTTTTGGGGGTGTTATCTGTAACTATTCTAAATATCATTGGATTAAAGCCTTTAATACAAAGGCATAGAGTGGCTTCATGACTTAAAAACTAGAGCCCAATTATATTCTGTCTACAAGAGATTCAACTTTAAGAAAACACATAGTCTCAAAGTAAATAGATAGAAAAAGTTATTCCAAGCAAATGAAAATAAAAAGAGATCAAAGTAGCTATGGTTATTTCAGACAGAATAGACTTTAAGCCAAAAATCATAACAAGAGACAAATATGGTCATTATATATTGATAGAAGTGCTAATTCATNCTACAAGAGATTCAACTTTAAGAAAACACATAGTCTCAAAGTAAATAGATAGAAAAAGTTATTCCAAGCAAATGAAAATAAAAAGAGATCAAAGTAGCTATGGTTATTTCAGACAGAATAGACTTTAAGCCAAAAATCATAACAAGAGACAAATATGGTCATTATATATTGATAGAAGTGCTAATTCATCAATAGAATATGACAATTATAAAAGTATTATGATAATCTTTTCACAGTATATATGTATATATATATATATATATATATACACGTATCCATTCACACATTGTATAACAACAGTGGGCTTCATAGGTAGTTCAGCTGATATAGAAACCACCTACAAAGCAGGAGAATCTTGTTTGATTCCTCGGTTGGGAAGATTCCCTGAAGAAGGGATAGGCTACCCACTCCATTGTTCTTGAGATTGCCTGGTGGCTCAGATGATAAAAAATCTGCCTCCAATGAGAGACCTGGGTTTGATCCCCGGGTAAGAAGATCTCTTGGAAGAGGGCATGGCAACCCACTCAAGTATTCTTGCCTGGAGAATTCCCATGGACAGAAGAGCCGGGTGGGCTGCAGTCCATGTGGTCACAAAGAGTCAAACATGACTGAGAGACTAAGCGCAGCACAGCACATATCAACAATATCTTAACAAAACTAAACTAGGGGAGATAAGAGAAGCTGTAAACTTTTGTTTTTTCCCCATTGTTTAAATATCATTTAAATATCCTCTTTATTCTTACTGTGAATACACAGCAACCAGTGAAGCATCTTTCCTTGTTTAATTAAAACAGATGTTTATCAAATATATTATAGCATTGGTCTATGTCCTGCTGGTGATGCAAAAGAATTATAAAATATTCTCATTTTCCTTGTGAAGCTTCCAACTATCTTGAAGAGGAAAGAATAACCCATAAGACAATGTACTTGTGTTTGCAAATAACTATAACTGAAATATATGACTTTGATTCCAAATACAAAAGACAATGAAAGAAATGAGCACTACATGATAATATTACAAAAGTTTTTTTAGGAGAAATTGAGATCAGCCTAATGAAAGAGAACAAATATGCTATTTTAGATAGAATAGTATGGAAAATAGAGAAGTAAATACTTTGCAGTTTTGAAAATTATGATGTACCAGCTTAGCTAACGTGGAGCAATATAGAAAGTAAGCTACAAAATTAAGGCAAATGTGATTATGATAAACCTTGATATCTGATAGAGAGGTTTGCATTGGAATTATGTGTTCAATTAACAGTTCACATAGGTTCATGAATAGGGGAGTAACATAGTCAAATTAATGCTGTGGTTAGTCATTCAATCGTGTCTGATTCTTTCATACCACATGTGCTGTAGCCCACCAGGCTTCTCTGTCCCTAGGGATTTTCCAGGCAAAAAGACTGGAGTGGGTTGACATGTCCTCCTCCAGAGGATCTTCTCACCCAGGGATCAAACTCAGGACTCCCACATTTCAGGTGGATTATTTACCAGCTGAGCTAATCAAATCAGTAATAATAATAGCTTTCCTGGAGGCTCTGACGGTTAAAAACCTGCCTGCAATGTTGGAGATCCAGATTTGATCCCTGGGTAGGGAAGATACCCTAGCAAAGGAAATGGCAGTCCACTCCAGTATACTTGCCTGGAAAATCCCATAGACACAGGAGCCTGGGGGGCTACATGGAGTTGCAAAGAGTCAGACACTACTGAGAGACTAACACTTTCACTTTCAATAATAGTAGTTAACACTCTATTGCTTATCTGCCAAACCCTTTTTGAAGTGTATCTCATATATTAACCCTCTTTGTCCTGAAAAGGAAGAAAATTATTTTTCCACTTTTTCTCTCATAGAATAGAAAATGGAGAAATTAAGAATTCACCCAAATTGTGCACTTCACAGGTGGTGGAAATAAATTGAAAGCCAGGCAGTCTTGCTATAGAAATAATGCTTTAATGACTACAATAGTCTGCTTAGTATAATTTACAAAGACTGTCTGAAAAATGGCATAAGTTTAGGAAATGTAGGAAAGACATCCCTCGTGGCTCAGACAGTAAAGTGTCTGCTTGCAATGCAGGAGACCCGGGTTTGATCCCTGGGTTGGGAAGATACCCTGGAGAAGGAAATGGCACTCACTCCAGTACTCTTGCCTGGAGAATCCCATGGACAGAGGAGCCTGGTAGGCTACAGTCCATGGGGTTGCAAAGAGTCGGACAGGACTCTCATTTAGAAAATGTACAAAAGATGGGTGGAGCAAAAACTAGCTACTGCCCCAGGAAGCTGTTATACCTAATTCAGGCATGAAATGAGGACTATATAAACACTGAAAAAGAAATGAATTGAGAAATACTTTGAACAGTGTCTTTAGTCAGGATCTTTGGATGCAGTGTAGAGACTGGAATTCAAGTGTGCAAGGTTTATTTATAAAGTATTTTCAGAAGAAGAGCAGGATAAAATAGAAAAAGGAGCAAATTCAGGATGTGGTCTTAGTAGGTCTGTCATTTCATCTTTAACTCCTAGTCATACCCTGAGGAAAAGGGAGAGCCTTCACACCTTGGTTCTATTAATCATCATTGTTGGACCCACTCAGAGGCTGAGAGTTGAGAAGGCTGTAGAATTTTGGAGATGAGGTAAGAGTAGCCAGAGCACATGGAGTGAGGCAGCTTCTGTTAGACCAAGTGCAACTGGTCTACACAGAAAAGGCAACTGGAAGCAGGTAGGTGTCAATATCTCTGGTGCTGGAAACATAGGTGTGCCTCATAAAAGGGATCTGGGCACAGGAACCATACAGTCCAATTCAAGAGGAAAGATGGATCTTGTGTCATATTTATACAGACAACAAGGCCAGAAGACATAAGTGATGACTTCATAATACTGTGAAAATTCAATATATTGGTGATACATCAAGTAGAATTAGGGAAGTAAAAATAGAAGAGCCCTCCCAGTGAATACTCTGAGTTTAGCTGAGGGCATACCAGAATGCTTCTGGGGTATCTAGTGAGCAGTTTCTACAGGCATTCTAAACAAGATGCTAGATTAAAACCACAATAAATGTTATAATTAAGGCCATGTTCAAACATGGTTCTGAAACAGTGAGTGTTAAGGCCAAAATTTAGAGACCCAAGAAAAAAACCTGGGGAGGCAGTGACAGGGTCAAAAAGTAAGAGTAAGAAAAGTCGAATAATTTGAGGAAGACCAGGCTAAGGCGTGGGAAGTGTCAGACTCCACAATAACCTGGAGTAGGACTTAGCCAAGTTTAATAGCTTTGTAAGGAAATAAATTTGTAGTGACCTCAATAAGAGACTTTTCCAGAGTGACTGCAACCATTAACTTATTTATGCAGTTTTTATTTCTGCTTCTCTTGCATTAATAGAAGCTATATACACACCTATGAAGATATTACTCTCTGCTATGCATTGTCCTCCTCTTTTAACATCGAATTCAAATTTTATGTGCCACTAAATCTAAATGCAGTATTAACTTTTCTGTACTTCTCTTACTGAGATAGTAGTATTTTGTATTTTATAGCTGATGGAGAAAACTTCATATCATTATTTAAGATATAATTCTGTAGGTTTTGTAATATTTTCCTCTACATGGATGTTGCCTGGTTGCAAATAAAGCTCTTATATACTTAAACTGGTTACCTAGCTAACTTTATGTCAGTATATTTCTTATGCTCCAGAAAAAATATGTGTATATATATATATATATATATATATATATATCTGGTTTATGATCGTTTACTTTGGTATTCAGTTATATTTAGTTCTTTTGATAAAACTGATTAACACTGATTTATCTAATCAATGTATAACAAATATTTAAAGCTAGCTGTACCTCAATTATTTTGTCACTTATGGGAATATAAAGAGTTGACATGTTTAAGTACTAACTGTCCATTAAATATGTAGCAAACTGATAACTTTAAATATTTCTAACATGTTACCAATTAGGCTATTAATATTAATAGTTAAAATAATGAATCACATCCCTAAATTCATGAAATATATACTAAGGCTTTTATCCAGTTGAAAAAATCATAAACTTATGAATCATAAATACTATAAATCATAAAGTTATACTGATACCACTAATTTCAATCCACTTTAAACAGAAGAGCTTCAGGAATAATTCAGACAACTGATTAAAACACACATCTTAACTACAATTCAGTTTTTTTTTTTTTTTTAACAATTCTCCATTCATTTAGAATCAGAACATATTGTCAAATATTTTACTCATTCATCTTAAAATATATTCCTACTTAGAATGTTAAAGTATGCAAAAATCTTAACAATCATTAAAACAACAATAAATCATCAGAAAATTGAAATTTTAAAGCTATCAAAAAGTTGTGGCAAAACAGTAAAAATTAAAAATAACTAAAAACTATAGTAATATTCTCTTCTTAGCTTCTACTTTTATTTTAATGATGTGAGTTGACCATAATGTCCACTTCACAAGTGAGACTTAATGATACATGGGAGATAGTCTGGAGAATGTAAATCTACAGTGAAGAGCAAAATCAGTCAACTCAACCTGGAAACAAGGCCATTAAAGCAAGTATGAAAGATAATTTAAAATATCTATACTGCTGCTGCTGCTAAGTCGCTTCAGTCGTTCCGACTCTGTGTGACCCCATAGATAGCAACACACCAGGCTCCCCCGTTCCTGGGATTCTCCAGACAAGAACACTGGAGTGGGTTGCCATTTCCTTCTCCAATGCATGAAGGTGAAAAGTGAAAGTGAAGCCCCTCAGTCGTGTTCAATTCTTCGAGACCCCATGGGCTGCAGCTCACCAGGCACCTCCACCCATTTGATTTTTCAAGCAAGAGTACTGGAGTGGGGTGCCTTGCCTTCTCTGAAAATATCTATAGAAAAAGATGAATATGATACATAATGTAAGTTGATATTAACAGAGATTTGAAAAAAAAAAAACTTTGACTCACTAGAAGTCTTCTGCAATAAAACACAAAGCAAAAGAAAAATTGAGTGGAAACTGAGCTCACTCAAGAACATGTAAGGTACTCTCAATCACTGGAACATACATAGACTGAAAGTCCAAAAAAGAGTTGGAAGATGATTTGGGTGAAAAAATGAGGTACAATTAACAGATAATTTTCTAAATTTGATTAAAAAGATCTATCCAGCTCTCCAGGAAGCTCAGAAAATGGTAAGAAGAATAACAAAGTAACCACATCTATATAACTTAAGCCACAATAGGCCAACTCTAAATCTTAAAAATAAACTGAAGAAAACTAAAACAATTAGAGATAAAGGGCATAGTAAAACAGGGAAACAATTATAAGAATGAAAAATCATTTCTATTAGAAACAATAGAGTCTTGATCATAATATAATATTAGTTTTCTAGCTCAAAATCTTTTTTCCTCTCAATCTAGAGTTCTGTATCAAGTGAAATAACTTTATATTTTCAATGCAGCTAAATTAAGATATTTCTATATAAATGAAAACTGACAGAATTTATTATCATCAGACATTCTTTACAAAAAATGCTAAAGAAGTTTCTTTCACTTGAAGGGTATTGATACCCTTCAGTATCTTTATCTTTATCTTTCTTTAGAACAAAATTGAGTCATTTTTACTTTCAAACATATATTCTTTGGGCTTCCCTGATAGGTCAGTTAGTAAAGAATCCACCTACAGTGCAAGAGACCCCAATTTGGTTTTGGCTTTGGGAAGATCAACTGAAAAAGGGACAGACTACCCACTTCAGTATTCTTGGGCTTCCCTCATGGCTCAGCTGGTAAAGAACACACCTGCAATGCAGGAGACCTGGGTTCAGTCTCTGGGTAGAGGAAATCCCCTGGAGAAGGGAAAGGCTACTCACATCAGTATTTTGGCCTGGTGAATTCCACGAATTGTACAGTCCACGGGGTCACAAAGAGTTGGACACAACTGAGTGACTTTCACTTTCACTTTCATATATTCTTTAAAATGATTCTTGACTGAGCAAGAAGAAAGTAAGGAGTAGGACTAAGAAAATTATGCTGTTGCAACATTCTTTCAGTGTTCATGAAGCATTAGGTGGGTACAAAAGGAAATGCAGGGAATGCTAAATCAATATAACTAGGCTTAAACACATCTTTATTAATCAAAGTAAGAACCATTACAATCAACACATTTTTGTCAATGAGAGATAAGTTTGTTTATTCCTGTAGGGTAAAAATCCATGCTTCAGGATTCCATAAACTCTTGGAAAGTATTTTCTGCCCTCTGCTGGTTGTGGAAGCATTTTACCTGCAAAAAGTTGTCCAGATGCTTGCAGAAATGGTAGTTGATTGGTGAGAGAGGTCAGATGAATACGGCTGATGAGGCAAAACTTCGTAGGTAGCTCAATTTCTTCAACTTTAAAGCTTGGTTGTGTGACATGCAGTCAGGCATTGTTATGAAGATGAATCAGGCCCTATCTGTTAACCAATGCCAACTGTAGGCATTACAGTTTTCAATGCATCTCATTGATTTGCTGAGCATAATTCTCAGATGTAATAGTTTCACTAGGATTCAGAAAACTGTAGTGGATCAGACCAGCAGCAAACAGTGACCATGACTTTTTTTTTTTTTTTTTTTTTTTTTGTGCAAGTTTGACTTTCGGAAGTGCTTTGGAGCTTCTTTTTGGTATAACCAGGGAATTCCAAGTGGCTCAAATGGTAAAGAGTCTGCCTGTAATGCAGGAGAACTGAGTTCAATCCCTGGGTAGGGAAGACTCCCTGAGAAGGGAATGACTCCCCACACCAGTGTTCCTGCCTGAAGAATTCTATAGACAGAAGAGACTGGCAGGCTTCAGTCTACGGGATTACAAAGAGTAGGACTCAAGTGAACAGCAAACACTTTCACTCAGTCCAATTGCTGAGCTGGTTGTCATAATATAATTAACTTCTCAACTCATGTCAGAATCCAATCAATAAATGATTCACTGTTATTGCACAGAATAAGAGAAGACAACACTTTGAAACAATTTTTTTTTTTTTTAATTTGGGATCAACTCATAAGGTACCTTCAGAGGGTTACTTGAGTTGAGAAGTTAATTATATTATGACAACCAGCTCAGCAATTGGACTGGGTTGAAAGTGTTATGGGAAATAGATGGGGAAACAGTGGAAACAGTGTCAGAATTTATTTTTTGGGCTCCAAAATCACTGCAGATGGTAATTTCAGCCATGAAATTAAAAGATGCTTACTTCTAAGAAGGAAAGTTATGACCAACATAGACAGCATATTAAAAAACAGAGACATGACTTTGCCAACAAAGTAATGTCTAGTCTAGTCAATGCTATGGTTTTTCCAATGGTCATGTATGGATGTGAGAGTCGGACTGTGATGAAAGCTGAGTGCCGAAGAATTGATGCTTTTGAACTGTGGCGTTGGAGAAGACTCTTGAGAGTCCCTTGGACTGCAAGGAGATACAACCAGTCCATTCTAAAGGAGATCAGCCCTGGGTGTAGAAAGACTGCTGCTAAAGCTGAAACTCCAGTACTTTTCCACTTCATGCAAAGAGTTGACTCACTGGAAAAGACTCTAATGCTGGGAGGGATTTGGGGGCAGGAGAAGAAGGGGATAACAGAGGATGAGATGGCTGGATGGCATCACCGAATCAATGGACGTGAGTTTGAGTGAACTCCGGGAGTTGGTGACGGACATGGAGGCCTGGTGTGCTGCAATTCATAGGGTCGCAAAGAGTCGGACATGACTGAGTGACTGAACTGAGCTGAATCAAGCTTTTTCATCTTTTCAATTTGCTTCAAATGCAAATAACCATAGAACGATCGATGCTGAGTTCTTTGGCAGCTTCTCATGTGATTTTAAGAGGATCAGCCTTGATGATGGCTTAGTTGGTCATTGTCAACTTCCAATGGCCAGCCACTACACTTCTCATTTTCAAGGATCTCCTTCACAAAACTTCTTGAACTACCACTGAACTGTATGTTCAGTAGCAGTTCCTGGGCCAAATGCACTATTAATGTTGCAAGTTGTCTCTGCTGCTTTATGATCTATTTTGAATTTGAATTATATATATATAAAAAAACAAATTTGCTTTCTGTCTGACATCATTTCCATGTCTAAAATAAATATAAAATAATAAACAAGTAATAAGTCACTAGAAAAAAAAATAAAGTGAAAGATATACATTAAAATGATGTATAACATAACCACAGTTATTTAAGCATGTATTTCAGTATCAAACAGCAAAGTTCAACAATGAAAAAACACAGTCACTTTTGCGCCAACTTAGTGCAATTTTACTTGACAGTAGACTATTACTAGTTAAAAATTAGTGTGTAATCTCTAGACAGAGTCAGCAAACTTAAATGCAGAGACCACATCCAACATGCAGGTAAGTTTTGTATGGGCCATGAGCTAAAATTCATTTTCATGTTTTCCACTGATTGAATTTTCTTAATGGAAAAAGTGATAGTATATGTTGTTGTGGGCAACTGAGATGCTAAATTCTGTTTGACTCTTGTGTGATCCTGTGGACTATAACCACTGGGCTCCTCTGTTCATGGAATTTTCCAGGCAAAAAACTCAAGTGGGGTTGCCATTTCCTTCTTCAGGGTATCTTCCCAACCCAGGGACTGACTCTGTGTCTCCTGCATTGGCAGGTAGATTCTTTACCACTGAGGCACCAGGGACGCCCTAGAGAATGTATGTATGATTTTTGATACCTAAACTACTTTATAACTGATTCTTCGTAGGAAAAGTTCTGACCCCTATTTAAAAGCAACCACTTAGAAAATAATTCACACATACATGCAAGAAAAAAGAGGCAGTTAAAATATAAATGAATGAGATAAAATAAAAGACACTAATAAATAAATATATAAACCAAAAAGACTAAATGGAGGAAATTGAAAGCAAATATATAATTGAGTACAATGGTAGAATTAAACCTGAATAAAAATTTTTAATAAACTTTAGTAAATTTTAGAAGCTGGATGTGTGCTTGGTCTCTCAATCATGTCCAACTCTGCGACTCCATGGACTATAGCCTGCCAGGCTCCTCTGTCCATGGAATTCTCCAGGCAAGAATACTAAAGTTGGTTGCCATTTCCTTGTCCAGGAGATTGTCCCAACCCATGGGTCAAACCAAAGTCTCCCACATTGCAAGCCAATTCTTTACCATCTGAACCACCAGGGAAGCTCAAGAATACTGAAGTGGGTATCCTATCCCTTTTCCAGGGGGTCTTCTCGACCCAGGAATTGAATCAGGGTTTCCTGCATTACAAGCAGATTCTTTATCAGCTGAGATACCAGGGAAGCCCCAAGGAACTAAGGATAAAATGGGCTAATTCTTGAGAAACGTAAACCCTAATGAAGAAAAAAAGAATATATAAAAAAGGCTTGTAGCTAATTTAATTATTGAAATTGGACTAATATGTCACCTTTTCCCAAAATAGGCCAACAAAGATTTTATTCAAGTAAGAATTGGAACATCTTAAAAGAAAAGTTATTTACTTTCTTCCATAAGTTGCTATACATAATTTAGAAGATTTTAAGTTGCCAATTCATTGTACAAGGCTAGTATAATCCTTATTCAAGAGTCAAATAGGGAAAACAAGAAAAGAAAATAGCAGGTTCATTTCTCAAGACTGTAAATAGAAAAATCCTAATGATAATTTTGATTCAGAAAAAGAGACATTTTATAAATTTTAGCATCTACATATTATAAATCATTTTGGCAAAGCTAAAAATTAAAGGGGTTTTCCTTACTTGGTAAAGCTCATACAACAAAAATTTAGCAAGTATTCTACAGAAAGAGTCTAGATGTGACTTGTTTAAGATAGAAAGTAACCCAAATTTTCTCTCCCAACATGGCTACTGTTTAACACAACATTGAGGTCCTATATGAACCTGAAAGAAAGGCATAGTGAAAGGAGTTATGGACAATGTACAGGAAGTGATCAAAAATTCTTAGCAGATGATTTAATCATCTGCCTAGGAGACAAAGCAGTTAAATCAGAAAATCTATTAAAATATTTCAGTAAATATTCCAGATAAGAGATAGATCCATGGAAGTTTTAACTAATGAATCCTAAGTCAATAAAAATCATGAAAAAAAGTAACTTTTTAAACTTATTATTCATAGTACTAACAAAACTCTAAATTATGTAAGAATCAAAAAATAATACAAAATATAATTTTAGAAAATAATAAATTTGGATAAAAAGCAGACAAGATATTCTGAATACATGGAGAGATATTTTATACTTTTGTATTGGATGACTTTAGTAATAAATATATGAACTTCCCCCAATTAGAAATTCAATGCATTTAAATTAAAATTCCATTTAATTTATTTGAAGAGATTGCATTAAATTTCATACGAAGAATAAAACTCCATTAAT